>LPNX010441421.1:30497-80497 GCA_001517045.1 Pseudotsuga menziesii | reverse complement strand
CTCCTAAATTCATGATTTTATGTCATACCTATTATATCTCTCATTTTACTCATATTCGTTCAGGGTTTGGGGGTTAGGAAATAGGTTCAATGTTTTGGTTTGTGGCTTACATTTTAGGTTCATGCTATTATACTCAGGCGTTACAGAACTCACTTTGGTTAGGTTCTCTATGGAGATCCCCATATTTTACATGGAAGCGAGATACATTGGCTCAACTGCTCATCATAGGTTTTCGGAGGGTTATCTAAATGTGCCCTGGATATCAACCTTAGTAGGAGTCAACGACAAAATATTTAGAGGTTGAGATTATTCCAACACTTTTTTCCAAATGGGGGCCCTCTAAAGGTACACTTGCATACAGGCATTTTAAATTTCTCTTTATCTTCCACAATTTTGATTTCCCATTTGGCACATAGGTTTGGTCTTGAAGAGATGATTCGATCATCTCCAAACCACCCCATTCCTTTTAATTGCAAGAAATCCCCCAATTAACTCGATGTAAACCCTTCTTTCCCTATAGGATGACCTAGATCAAGTATTTTAGGAGATTCTTCAACCAATGATAGGTTCCACTAGTAGGACCTGACAAGATGAATACTAGGCATGAGTAGAAGCTATAACCTTGAATTTTTTTAAAACTTGGCTGTTAAGAATAGATGTAAATAAATCCATTTGTTCACCTTTGTAGCTATATGTTGTAGCACTACATATTAGAGGGATTTTTGAGATTCTGTAAAAGAAAATGGTGGCCTCGAGAAACTAAAAACCTACCCAGGTTTAATTTAGTTCCAGTCTTGGCTGGTAACTTAGGGATGTCATCTTACGATAAATTATGACACTATATTTTGGCCATTTAAAGCTTAAACTCAAGGCCTCATTAAAAAATTTAATAAAATATATCAATCCTTATTTATCACGAGGTATCTTATTTAGTTCAAGACCCTATTTAGGAAGGTTGCATATGGGGTTTTGTAGCTATTCCATGTTGCATTACCGTGTAGTATTAGTCAGTATTATTTACTTCCACGTGAAGTAGGGTATTACAGGATTATGGAGGATATAGGGGATTATAGTGCATATGTTTCCTCGACAATTCCCTTATGGTTCATTCCAACTATCCCAAGATTTTCTCTTTATTAAAATGTATATCTCTGGGGTGAGTGTGTGGTGCTTAGAGGAATTTCATGTTGCATACTTTGGCTATTATTACACCTTCTTCCCCTTTAGAGCTTGGAAGGATATCTACTTGTTTTTATGATGGATGTATCATGAGTTGGTGATGATTATTTTGTAACTTTCTATATCAGTGTTGTGATGATGGTCTATGCTATGTGCTAGTGATATTTATGGTTCGATCTAGCTGATTATAAAGAGCATATTTACCTTTTATGTATTGATGGACAAGGAGTCTATGAACTTCAACATTCCCTAAGTATTTTGGGTCAATTTTTCTCTTAACATTATATATTTATTATTTGGATGGATTGTGCCTAGTTCCCCAATTTTGACTTCGGTCATTCATTTCAACACCTTAAATTACTTTATTGTATGGACTCTGCATTATATCTGAAAATTTTCATGATGCATATTAAAAATTATATCCATTCTTTGGTCTAGAAGACAAAGCTGTAAAGCATATTTTACATAGACCATTATCATCTTTTAGAAATATGCATCAGCTACTACAAATACACATTAAAAATTAGTTTTATAAATAAGACCTATGCTAAGTATTTATTTATCCAATATTCTCATCATTCTAGGCTTTAGTTTGCCCTTAGGGAAGCCCCTTTGTGCTAGTGATAGGCTGGCCTAACGATAGGAATTGTTCTTGTGGTGATAGTGGTAGCAATTCCAAGTTCCATTTAAACCTCAGCTAGGTGATTTCTATTTTCTACCTCAAGTGATAGTTTTATCCATAATGCAATCTTGTGTGTTCCCCACTGAGTCTTTGTCTACCAATATAGTAGGCGAATAGTTGTTGGAAAAATGACCATTAACCATTTGACCAATGTGGGGCCCAGGGAAAATATACCTTTTATAAAAACTTGATAAGATCGATGATGCAAGAGGTAGCCAAGGGATTTTGTGGCCATCATTAATATGGCTGGGCCAAGGGTTAGCCTTGTCTAATTGAATCAAACAATTCATCTCCCTTAGATTTAGCTTGATTGATATACAAGAATATTGAAGCATTTATGAATTAGACATCCCACCATCCAGATAAAAAAATTGACCAAAATAGAGGTCGAAGCATTGCTAGAATATTTTACCAATCTACTTGTTCATAGGCTCTTTCAAAATCCAACTTTATGAACAAATTTGTAAACCTTTGGTTCTTGTCCCATTTCATACCCTCCCAAGCAACAACTATAGCATCAAGGATAAAGCGACCTTGAATGAAACAAGTTTGCTCATGTGAAATAATATAAGGTTGGATGTAGTTCAATTTTGTAGAAAACATTGGGAATGAGAATTTGTTGTCTATTGGTAATCATTGCAAGATCCTCTACTTTGGGGATTAATTGGATGAAACCTCCCTCTTTGAGAAGGTCGGTCCAAGGGACTTATTTTAGACAAATTCTTTGTAAACTCTTAATAGGTCGGGCCCAACACAATTATATGTGGATTTTAAAAACTCATAGGGAACATTGTATAGCTTAGGATATTTATCATCAACCATCGCCATTAGATTTTCCATTAGTACTGTGATGTTCAAATTTGTGAGAAATCATGAGGTAGAGCATATACCATGAATTCGCTACCTAGCCTTATCTCTCTAATTGGGTAGTGTATGATTCAGTATTCCTATGGATACCGTAGGAATAGAATAACATTAACATTACACATATTAGGAGGATATACTATCTTTTTATATTAGGGAAACAACATATATAATGTATAGAATGTGATATCCTTATATTAGAGTCATTACACGTGTACATGGTTCGTAACAAGCTAACCTCTTGCTTTTGATATCGATATCATAGGAATAGAGCCAATCACATGGCGTTATACTAGTATTGTAATTTTATACGTTACCAATATAATGGAAATAGTTATGATATCATGTTCTTTAACTAGAATGTTAGAACCAATATGGTATAATACTAATGGTGCATAACTAAGAAGGAGTAAGCATAACCAGTAGCTTGAATAAGCTTACACATATACCAAGAAGTAATGAAGCTCAGTCAACCCAGAATTAGGTATTAATGTTGTCTTTTTCCACATTCAGCCCAGAATTAGAAGTGAATGTTGTTTTAGGGATGCTTGAGGCCACAAACAGACCCGGAATTTCCCATAATGCTGTAAAAAAGGTATAGACTTGTCTAAAAATTAACATTTTTCATAGGACAAATATTTCTAATCCATTTACCAATTACAATCAATATTTGTCATAGGACAAATATTTCTAGAATTCCTTTGCTTGTAATTGGTAATAACCCCATTAAGTTGGATGTCTGCAAATTACATGTCTAATTAAGGCAATTTTAGCTCTAGTTAATCCCTAACTAGGTTTCCATTCACTAGTGAGAATTTTGAATTTCCTTCCTAAGTAATTCAAATTTCCTTTATGTAAATATTGATTCATTCTTTGAACACATGATGGAATAATGGGTTTCTATCAAAATAACCATGTTGAAGGGTTTCAAGGTAAACTTATAATGTGTACCCTGTGTGTGAGCCATTGTTGTTTCTTATGCTTTAGATTATCTTTTGGTATTTCTTTTCTTACACAATTTTATAATGGTTAATTGGAAGGCCCCATTGTATATTTCCACTAGTGTAATATAGAGTTCAAGGTTCCCCTTATTAGACAGAAAATACATGAGAGATGTTGCAAATTGTAGAGGTTACTTGGAGTGACCTTTAGATAAACTATGCATCCCTTGTAGTTACATCACAATCTTTCCAAGACTTCTAAGAAAGAATAAGAGAGTGGTCCCTATCTCAATACTCCATTTTCCAATTGAAGTTGAAAGAAATATTGAAATTTTATTTGCTTAGAATTCACTAGACAATATTAGATTTATAGAGTTTCTTATAATATTTCAATCGAACATCTCATTACTTTTAATCTAAATCCATTTTCCAAGGCTTACACTCTATTTACATTTCATTGTAACATAGTTTACGTGTGAAACTAGCAAGTGTAACCACAAGATGTTTAAAAAAAATATTAGTGCATTTTTTTTAACATTTAAAAGATTTATGTTTAAGTTTGCAAGCATTATTCTTGATGAATAACTTGAATCTCATATGAGCAAGTTTGGTACTAGTAATATGCTTGGATGCCACCTCCTTTGTACCAACAATTGAAGTGAATGTCTACACGACATAAGAATGATGAGGTTGTATGTCCTATTTCATTCCCACTTCCTTTTGACCATTAAAATCAATGAATGCACTAACATCTATCAATGCTCTAGGATAGGGCTTAAGTATTCTATTTTTATTTAATTTCAGAGAGAAGGAGTAGGGTTTTCCTACAATATTATTATTATGTTTTCAAATCACAGGTTATGACACTAGTTTAGATGCATCCTATATACTCTATTCTATATGGTGGAGATCCTTTTTTAGGATACTTCCATAAGCTTAAAAGTATGCACATAAACTAATAAAAATGCCTCTTGTAGCTTAAAACTGAAATATATGTAGAAAAAGAGAGTAAACATCACTCTAAAGTGGCTCAAGAAAATGCATTCCATACCATACATGAAATTTATGGTGAAATTTGAAGGCACTTGGATTAAGTATCCAAGATTTCCAGCAAAACCCATCCACACGATTTTCCAAACTAATCTCCAGATGCATGCATTGTATTCTCCAAATCAGTGCTTTCACTCTTTTTAGTGTTTTTCAACAATTCATAAAAATGGACGGCCAGGCCTATAGAAAGGTACAAATAGAAATCTAAAAGTTACAAAGTTCTCTACAAGGAATAACTGACTTTCCCATATGACGAGAATCCTAAGGCCAAACAAGAACACCCCTATTTTTCTAAAACATAAAAAATCTTCCCTTTCATGCATGGATAATGAAAACAAGGCCATTTTGAAGAAATAAAATGGAAATAAGATGCAGTATCCCTTTTTATCTACCAACCTACACCATAAATCCTTCAGAGCTATCACATTTAGAGAGAGGGACCAAAAGGTAATTGTCAAGTTTTGGGATAACAATTTGAGGTCAATATGAAGGTGTGCTTATTTATCGTAGCAGTGTCAAAACAGATGGGCAACTAACCTAAAATATTTAGAAAAAGGAGGTAATTTAAGGGCTTGGATTTACTTTCACCTACAAGAGTGGTGACTCAATTTTTGGGAACCCTTAACACAATAGTTTAAGGGCATTCCTTCAAACACTAAACCAACAGTCTTGGGTATCTTTAACCAAATTTAAAGGGCATTTTCTTGTGACCTTATATAATCATTCTTAGCAAATTATGGAAGTAACCTTGGTGGCCTATGAAGGGAAATTGACCAACAAAATCTCTATTTGAATGGTTTCTAGTGAAATTTTGAAAATGTGTTCTAATTCAAGACCACACTTATGCATGTTTCAGATTTGAACAACTAGTTTGGCTGATTAATAGCATTGGAGGGATGGAATTATGAGGGATTGATGTCCATATAAGGAATGTTTTCTCCTTGTGTTGCATAAGTAAGTATTGTGGTTTTCAAACAATTGAACCAACATAAAATTTCAATAGTGGTATACTTTGAAAATCCTACCCTTTCCTTTCAGTTATAGAAATTTTCCTGATAATTATATACATCCTTTTTCACCTTAGTGGTGCCATAGGCTAGCTAGGGTGTGGAATGGAAATTATAGTATAAATGAGCCAATTATTCCATGACATTTTTAGGTCTATGTTTCCTTTGTCTATCCCCTATTTTTTCTCATTTCTGGCATACCCTTACACCTTAGATCTGCAAACTTAGGACTGTATTATTCATTTTTGCCAAAACCTGCAAACCCTAATTTCCCTATTGTTTTTCTATTGTTATCTCTCATATACCTCTCAACATTTGGTTGTAACCCTAAATGATGGAAGATTTTCATTCCATTCATGAACAATTCCATTCAATTGAACCCTAAACATGAAGAATTCCATTCAATTCGACCCTAAACGATGGATTTGGATGCAACTAATACAACCTCAAAACCATAATGGCTGTCGGGACAAGATTCGGACGGGAGTTTGTTGTGATGAGTTGTAAGTTTTTTTTTAATTATATGTAAGCCTATGGGTGTAGATTAAGGATAGAGGAGTGGCGAATAAAATGAATAATTGGACCAATGTACATTGGAGAACTGACCTAGAAGTTGTGTGATCAGGTCGGTGTAGTGTTAGAAGATCTCAGAATGTGAACTCATCTAAAGAGGTTGGAGAAAGTAATGCATTTTTTTGGATATCCGAAATATATGCTATACCACCGACATCATAAATTTTTTTATATGACTTTAGCCATGTCTATAGGGAGCGCAATATGAGTGCGTACCATTTATCCAACGAAGCATTCAATATGAAGGCTGGCCTCCTCTCCTTCTCGTAACTTTTAGAAGGATAAATTGTTGGTGCTTAGGGCAGACCCGAGTTCTTATACTTTTATTTACCAACCAACAAAGAGACCCACATTGTTGGCCCTTTTGGCAACAACCTGCGAACAGGTTGCAGTCTCACCCGAAACAGCTATGGGGTGCCGCAGAATCAGGTTTCTGCAGGAAAAAGAGGGATATTACTGTACCTTTAGCCTTAACAAGTATAATTATACAATACAGAGCTTCGACATTCACTTAAATAGTTTCACAATTTAGATAAAAATAGTTACTTGCTTAACCCTTAATTGAGAATTCACAGCGAAGTTAATACTTAACAGTTTATCTTACTTTATCATTCGTCTACTTATCAAATGCATAAAACATAACAAGAACAAAATAACAAGAACCACCACAACACAAGATATACGTAGTTCACCCCCAGTGTAGGGGCTACATCCACAGAACTGTGTTTATATTCAACTCTTTACAACACACAGTTCTGATCTGTGCACTCAGCTACAGATCTTCTCAACGACCCAAAGCTGCGCACTTAGCTGCAGAACCTTTCTTCCAAAACCCTCTGTGCATTCAGCTACAGAGGTCATCCACGCACTCAACTGGGACTTAAACCTTAACTCAAAACCCTCTACGCACTCAGCTACAGAGGTCGTCCACGCACTTAGCTAGGACTTAACCTTAAACCTAAAAATAGGCCTTAGCTTCTTCATATCAAATTATCATCATCCAAAAACCTTGGAAAAAGCTCTTTTCTCCTTTACATAAGTTCCTATTTATGCAAGTGCACTATTACAATACCATGGGTTTAAACCATGGGCTTAAAAACCATGGGCTTAAACCATGGATTATTTACAAAAAGAGGGGCTTCGACCCAACCCTGAAACCCCTAAGACTATTTTGGACCGCAAATCTGCTTACAAGCTTCGCACCAAAATCACAGAGTTGCCGAAATTAAGGACCTTCAAGTTCTGCGCCCCAACAGGCCCCTAAGACTCACCAGTGTCCCGTCCCGGGACACTCTACTGCTTTTCTGGTGGAAGAATATTGTTGGCGAAGATAGTAAATTGCTTGTTGAGGCTGCACATGATATATTCGGCTTCTTGCTCCTTCTCTACTATCTCCTGCAACGTTGATGTAGATGCTTCGTTGGCCTTTTCCTGTGCAAATGCGTCATACTCCTTCAAAACTTTGAGCTGGTTGTCCGCAACAGTGCTCAAATCCAAGGCTTTGTTAATAAGGGGCTACACAGAGTTCACCAACAGTGTTTCTTTCCTTCTGCAGGACTCAATTTCTCGCTAGAGCTCATTGCTATGCTTCACCTTAAGCATCTTCTACATAGGAGGCAATGTCTTGATTTCCACTTTGACTGCATCCAGCTCTGCCTATCGCTGCTTGATGGTTTCTTGTAACTTTTGGACTTCTGGGTTGTCCTACAAGTTTTCCCAGGCCTTGACACTTTCATCTAGCAGCTTTGATGCACTACTTACAAGATCTAAGATCTTCGTCGCTGAGGCTTGAATATCTCTACGACGCTATTCCCTGACCTTTGGTGGACTCTCAGGAATGATGCGAAGTTGAAGCTCTGCAATCTGAGCCTCATGTTCTACTTTCATCTTCTCTATCAGGCTTCGAGATTGTTGTGCATAGTCTTTCAGATTGATTATTCTCTACTCTGGTTCTTCTTCATCCTGCATGTCGAAGTCAGGGAGACTTCGACATGCCTCATCCAATACTCGCGCCAGTGTAGCCTGCTTGCTTTCTGCTTCCCTCTTCTTATGTTTCGCTTCTTCCAACTGCGCTGCAAGGCTCTCACTCTGCTTCATGGACTTCTCTAACTGCATGTGTGAGTAGCTGTCGTGTTCTCAAATCTCGTTCATGATTTCCAATTGACAAAGATGCAGCTCCGGCATAGACAACTTGGCATAGTCTATCTCAACTGTCATACTCATCTGCGATCGAGATGTTGCATCAGTTATTATGAGGGATGCACTTGGTACTTTCCCTCTGTTGTTTCTGGTGGGCCATTGTCTCGTATTTGGCTGCGCGCCTACTAGGGCACTGCTTGTTGTAGCGCCGGTCGCTGATCTTTCTGTTAACGCCTTAAGTTCTTCAATTCGCTGCGCTACACCACTGAGCGCATCAAGGTGTGTAGCTGCAAATTCTATCCACTTGCTGGATAATACTTCTATGGACTTCATCAAATCCTGATCAAGCTCTTCAATCATCAAAGCGAGCTCTTCAATGATATTCTTTCCCTTCGACACCTTAGCTTTCTTTCTAGGCGAAGGCTTCGTAACTTCCTCCACTTCTGGAGACTTGCGCTTATCTGGGCGATTAGGGTCAAAAATTGTCTTTATTGATTCTTATTCTTCTTCATAAGATCTGTCATCGCCACCATGGTCATCTCCACTCTACTGTGACTCATCTTGTTCTTCGCTCTCTTCTGGTGAGTCACTCTGCGGTGCCTGACTAGGACATGCGCTCACATCTGTCACTGGGGGGACTGGTATGTTGGGCCTTGTTACTGCATTCTTCATCCATTCAGCTGGCCACTTCTGAACTACTGTGAGGATGTCTTCCCGAGTAACCACATATGGAAACTTCTAGCATGTATGATTTTTATTTGCGCGGGCCTGGATGAAGACATTGTGCATGTTAGCCTTGAAATTGGCCACTCCAGCATACTGAGAGAATAGCTCATTACTGAGCCACGGTGTTTTCAGGATCTCATATGAAATATTCATTGCATAAAAGGCGAACACGTATTTTTTCATCTACTGCAAGGCCTTACCCTGCGAAACCCAAAGAGATGCATACCTTGTTGCACCAGGTATCTCTGGAGGCACATCAACAAACTGTGCCTCGGTAGGCTCTCTCCATCCTACCAATGCAATAAGCACTAACAACCATGAGTAATGAAAGGGTCTACCTTTCTCCTGCGCATCGCAGACATCTTCTAGGAATTCCCTAGCAATGTACTCTTCCCATTTGTAACTGTAGCCTTTGGCACAGTTCGCAGCAATACTGACAATCGGGGCAGGTACTTCATTCGTTCTGCACTTCCGCATTAATTTGCATGCTAGGATCTCTGTAGTGAAGCAAATGTTTTGGTGCCGAATTGTCGAGGTTTGATCCCCTCGCTTTCCTTTCGTCAGGCCGAAGCGGTCCTTCATGTGCTGCGCTAGCTTCGTATCCTCGTGTTTTCTGACAAACTCAATCCTAGGATCAGGCCCTTCCTTTAGCAAGCCTGTAATCCTATGAATCATTTCTCCATCAATAGCTATTTTTTGGCTTCCTATCCATAGGTTCCCATCATGCACCAATGCCAATAGCTGCTTGACCACCACGGTAACCTGTGTGCTGTGACCAAAGTGGGGGACATTTAGCATCTTCAACAAGCCAGTTTGCTCCAAGCTAATAGCCCACTGTTTCACTTCTAGTAGCATCGTACCGGCCTCCGGATAATGGACAGAGTGCAAGTATTTTCCCGGTGCGAACTGCGGAAACTTCCCATGATCATTCGTATCGTGGTCTGCATACTTGAGCCGGTCGATTTTTCCTGTCATCGTTTCGACCAACTGCACACCCTGTGGCAGCGAAGGGGTGTGTAATGTGAACTTAGCTATCCACCAAGGTGGCTGAACTCCTGGTCGAACAAGCGAAAGATATGGTGGACGTTGCGGTGCAATGTTCTCATCCTCACCAAAGTCTTCGAATTCTCCAGAAGGATTCATCACGGGATCCTCTGGTTTCTTTCATGATGGCTTGTATCTTTCTTCGTTCCGCTTAGAACGAACTTCTACCTTAAATTTCTTTCTGGTTGATTGTGTTTGCATTGGCTGACTCGGTGTTGGGGGAGTTTCTTTGCAAGGTGCAGATGCAAGTGGGTTTCTCATAAGGTTCTGTAGACCCCTCTGTCTGAATTCTCTCAATAATTCCTAGACTTCGCGATCAGCTGAGATGGACTCAACTCAAGAAAATGCATAATGCGACATTCACAGGCCTAGGTGTCTTCTTATAGAATCCAACAACCAAATATACCATAACTGTGCATTAAAGACACCAAATATGATAGAGCGGCTGTAGATCTTGTCCAAACGGCGCTAGATTTCCCAAAATCTCATCATTACGGGAAGTTAATATCGTTAACGTAGCGGCGCCGCCAAATCTGATTTTTTCCAATGGTCGCATTTTAAGCTTCGACACACCCTTTGTCTTCGGCACAACCACTAACTTTAGCTTCGCCACAATAAGGACCTTCGACACAATATTGACCTTCGACCCATCCTGACACAAGCTTCAACAGAACTTTGAACTTCGACCCATGACAGAATTTTCTTCCCCAACCTTTGACACTTCCAACAATCTACCAAATCTCTCTGAGAACAACTTCATTATAGTCTAGTACCCAGTTTCAACTATTCTTGGTACTTAGACTCTTCTTCTTGCTATTACTTTGGGTCAGGGAGGTACAGGCTTGTCCCTGTACTTCTTTAATCTACTCCCATTCACCATGGAGGGAAAAATTTCTCCATTTAGTTTAGCTAACTGAAATGTGCCACCATCGGTAACTTTCTGAACTATGTATGGTCCTTTCCAATGTGTCTTGAACTTACCTGGGAACTTCATGAATTTACTATCGTACAGAAGCACAAGATCACCATTCTAGAAATGCTTCTTCTTAATGTGTCTATAATGCCATGCTTTTTCTCTAGCTTTCTGCACTTGCTGCTGGAAACCTGTAATGAATCTTTCTTCTTCTAGTTCCAGTATCCTCGCCAGCCTTTCATTCAGCATGGCTGGATCATCCATCTCTGTGAAGGAAGATATTCTGACGCTAGGAACAATGTACTCCATGGGCATAACTGCTTCTTCTCCATATACCAACCTAAAAGGTGTGTGGCCTGTCAACTTCTTGTAAGTGGTTCTATAATCCCATAATACTACTGGAATTCTAAGATCCCAATCATTTATGTTAACATTGCAAACCTTCGTCAGAGCATGCTCAAGAATCTTGTTAAAGGATTCGACAGTTCCATTTTCTTGAGGATGGTAGGCAGTACTCTTTTGATGATATACTTGAAATTATTCGGTCAATGCTTCAATAGTCTTATTTAGAAAATGTGATCCTTGATCACTCATAAGAATTCTAGGACATCCAAACCTCGACAAGATATTATCAAAGATGAACTCCATAGCTATAGCAGCACTACAGTCCTTGACTGGTTGAGCTTCGGCCCAACAAGTAAGGTAATCAGTTGCTGTAATAATGTATCTTGCTCCAGATTTTTTTGCAGGGGGATTGATTGGTCCAACAAAATCAATAGCCCACTTGTCAAATGCTTGTAAAGTTACCTATGGAACCAGAGGCATCTCATCCCTCCTGGATGGTTTGCCTGTCCTCTGATAGATATCGCAGTTGTGGCAATACTCTCTTGCATCCTTATGAATTGTAGGCCACCACAATACAGCTGTCAGAATCTTCTGTGACGTAGCTTTTCCTGCATAATGACCTCATGCTGCTCCATAATGTGCCTCAGCAAAAATTAATGGCTTTTCATGCTCCAAGACACATCTACGCAGTATTTCATCTGGTCCCATATTATATAGCTGTCCTGCTATCAAGGTGAAGTCAGCTGCTCTAACCACCAGTTGCTTCTTCTATTGTGTTGTCATTTGAGAGGGTGCAAACCCTGTAGACAAGTACTGAACAATATCCTAAAAATAGTCATCAACCATCTAGATGGAAAACAACTGGGCATCAGGAAGACCTTTATCCAAACTAGTGGGTTCTTCTCCTGACTCGAGCCTCGACAAGTGGTCAGGCCCCAGGTTAAGTCTTCTTGGCTTAACTATGATCTCAAAGTCATACTCCTGAAACAAAATCAGCCATCTGCATATCCTTCCACCTAGCACAGGCTTGTTAACCAAATAATTCAAAGTAGAATGGTCAGTGAACATCTTAAAATGATATCCTAACAAATAATGTCGAAATTTCTACAAAGCATAAACCATAGCTAGACCTTCTCGTTCTGTCGTAGTATAATTATTTTCTGCTATGGACAATTTTCTATTTGCAAAAGCAATAGGGTGATCAATATTACCTTCACTTGACTGAGCCAATACTACACCTAAAGCAATGGAAGATGCATCGACATGAACATGAAACTCCTTATTCCAGTCAGGGAATACTAAGATAGGGGTAGTTACCATATTTTCTATCAAAATGTCCAAGCTTTCTTGACATTCAGGTGTCCATTCAAACTTAATATCTTTCTTCAATTTCTTTTCCATAGGGGCTGTAATCTAAGCATATCCTTTAATGAATTTCCTGTAATATCCAGTATGACCAAGCGTAGTGCAAAGTTGCTTAACAGACTTCAGAGGTGGTAAGTTCACAATAATGGCTATCTTCGCAGGATCCACCATAAATCCTTGCTTGCATACAATGTGACCTAGCAGAATTCCAAAAGGTGCACAAAAGATGCACTTCTTCAGGTTCAATGAAATCTGATGTTGTCTACACTTGTCCAGCATAAGTCTTAAATTGGCTATATGATCTTTCAATAAACCAAAGATACTCCAATCATCAAAGTAAACTTCCAAGAACTTATGATTAAATTCCTTAAATGCAGATATGACTACTCTAGAAAACATAGCAGGTGCATTCTTCAATCCAAAGGGCATAACAGTATACTGAAAAGATCCCATTTCTGTAGCGAAGGTTGTTTTATGTCGATCCTTTGGAGCAATTCTGATCTGATGGTAACTTGAAAATCCATCAGTGAAAGAATACACTTCTTGACCTCCGACATTGTCTAAAACTTAATCTGTAAAGGGAGTAGGGAAAGGATCATGTAAACAAGCATCGTTCAGCTTCCTCAGATCAACACAGATTCTGATTTCTCCCTTGGTCTTCTTTTCTTGTACCACCATAGGGATGACCCATTCGGAATCTTCGAGAGGCTCAATGATTCCTGCAGCGAGTATCTTATCTAGCTCCATCCTGACTTTTTCTTTATACTTAGGATTCAACCTATAAGGGCGCTGCTTCACAGGATTTGCATTAGGTCTCAAAGGTATATTTATCACTCCTATATCATCAAGGATACCTTTCATTTCTGAGAACTTCGTCAGAAATAAGTCTTGATACTCATGGAGCAGTTCAGTCACTTTGCTCACCATTTCTTCGTCCCAATAATCTCCAATGGTAGTGTACTTAGGCATTTCTTCTGATCCAATGTTTACTTTCCTTGTCTTCAAGGGTTGAGTTACTTCAAGTGATTCGACTACTGGTCCATGTACTTCACAATGTCCTTCTGACTCAGGAATATTAATGTTGCGAGGGTCATCGTCTTCATCAATGGCAAGGTTATAAAATTCTACTGCATTAGCTTCTTGTTCCTTCCAATCAAGTTGGTGCTCGGCTATTTCTTTATCATCAAACACCTTAGTATGGATCACCCTAATAGCTGCGTCCAAAGCAGGGAAATCCTCATTAATAGAAAATGTGAGCACAAAACTATCGATAAGGCTAACCCAACTTACAGTACCATGGCGAAGCTCCACCTCTGCATACCAATTCTTTGCTACAGGTTCCAGAGTGTGTAAAAACATATGTACCCATTCTTCACAAGGTACATGCTTCCATGCTTCATAACACTGCTCCAAATGTTTCTGAGGGCTAGTCTTACCATTAAATCTACTTTGCACCTCCTGAGGTTGATCCATGAATCTCAGGCAAAGAAACTTTTGACAAGCTCTCCAACTATGAATATACTTTTTATGACCATTCCACCATCTAGCAGCTGCGAATCTGAATACTGAATCTAGAGTCTCCATTTTCTGTGAATCTGGTACTTGTTCTGAGAATTGTACAATAAAATCTTCTAGGTCTGTCAAGCCATCAAAAGTAGGTGAGATCTTTGTCTGTGAGCCAACCTATCTGATAGACTTGGTAATTCTTGCACATCAATGTCCATGTAGCTCATAAAGTCTATTCTACCAATTCTCTAGGCCTTCGTCTGAATCAGTCATGCAAGAACTGTCACATTGCCAATCCATTATACCTTCAGTAGTAGGGTTAACATAGTCTTCTTCTTTAGCTGTGATGTTGTAAATATGATCCAAAACATCCTGATCTTCATCCCTGACTGGCTTTGTATACCTTTCTCCTTGAGAAGGGTCCAATGGTACTATGACTCTCAAGCCTTTTCCTTCAAAATTCATCTGTCTATTCTTAAGGTTGATTACTGCATCATTATCTATTGCCCATTCAATTCCTAGCAATACTAGATAGGGGTTGCTATCATCAATTATTTCAATGACTTCAAAATCTGCTAAGGTACTGACTCCATCAATGTCCACTGGTACACTAGGGAATCTTCCCAAGGGCACAATCTTCTATTGATTGGCTAATATCAACTATATAGGGGACCATTCAAGCATAGGTCTTCCCATTTGTTCCCATGTATGCTTAGTTAGGACATTCACTTCTGATCCCAGGTCTAAAATGATATCAGTCATGTCATAATATCCTATCTGAGCATGCAATCTCATTTCTCTTCCATTCTTTCTAACTCTATTAACAGTTTTTCCTCTATCAGAGCTTCGCTGAGGTTCGCAAGACTGAATAACTTTCTGTAACTCATTCAAAGCATTCTGATTTCTTAATAGCTTCATACAACTCTGTAAAAATGATGTTAGTGTACTTACTTGATCCGGCGAAGCTTCTTGAAACTGTAACTGCTGTTGATGCTGTTGTGTAGTTGCTACTGATGTTCTAGGATCAGCAAAGTCTTTTTTAGCTTCCATAAATGTTCCTTTTTCTCTTCCAACATCAAAGGCTGGAATTTTCTCTGGGGTCTTGCGGACCCAAGCCTCGTCAGGCTGTTTCCCCTTATTTTGCACTTACGTTGTAGCTCCACTCCTTATAACAATGTCAACGGGTGGGATAGGTCTCTTCTCTACAGCAATCATTTGAACATTCTGAGTAGGAGCGCCATTTCTTTCTTGTATATTGACTATCAACTGTGGGAATTGCTCAATCACATGATCGATTGCTCTGCAATATCGATATGTCGTAGTTGGGTTCTGATAGTCTCTAGCAACATGTCTTGCCTGATTACAGTTATAGCAAACAACCTGGCCTCGACCTCTTCCAGAAATACCACCACGACCATGACCTCTGAAATTACCTCGACCTGATGTACTACCACGGTAACCATATCCATCATTTCCTTGTGCATAGGGTTGTACCCTATAAGCATCATAGGTTCTCTCTCTCATGAGGTCAACGCTGCGACATTCATCTTTGTTGTGTCCAACTGACTTACAAAACTTGCAGTAGGGATTCTTAGGTACTTGAACATATCTCTGCAGTAGGTAGAAATATTCAGGTTGATGTTGGCTAGTTGTTCTACAGATATCACAATATAGGACAGTAGGATTAAACGGGTTCGGTGCACCATTTTTCAAATAATTTCTTAATGCAGGACACTCTTCTTTGTCATGACCTTCTGTCTTACATCGTGTACACCAAACCTCTTCGCGAGTATCTTTCCATTTTTTCATGTCGCGAAGCTCCAAAGCCATTTCTGCTAATTGTGCTTGTATTTGGGCTATTCCAGAATTATCTCCAACAGGAGCTTTTTCAAGTTTCATAGCAATTTCCAACGCCTCTTGCTGATCAACAACCTTCTGTTGCATAAGTGGAGTCCTAATATGAGGCAATAGTGCTATGATGAACCATTATTTATGCTTTTATGGTCCAATAGTGAAACTAAATTGATCCAACAGAACCTTGAACCTCTGATCAAAGTCCCAAACTGATTCACCTCACTTCTGCTGAATTTCTTTTAGTTCAGTTATACACTGTGACTCTGATTTAGGCTTCTTGAATTCTTTTATCATTGATTTTTTAATATCATCCAAGATATAGTTCTAAGTACTGAAAAAATTCATAAACCAGGTCAAAGCTTGGTCTCTGAAAGAGGTGACCAGCTGTGCTGTTCTTATATTTTGATCCATAATATTCTTAGCAGTCCAAACAGCTTCGCATAGGAACCAAAACTGCTCTGGATCCTCTGATCCAGTTTCTCTAAAAATTGGGAGCTTGATATCATCATTCACATGGGCCATATTGAATCGAGGGGGGGGGAGGGGGAGGAGGAGGGGGAAGACTGGTAACATGAGGAAGGGAAATTTCTGAGGTAGACTAACCTACGACAGGACTACTTGGGCTAGGGTTACTTTCAGACTGCGAAGGGTTCTCAGGGATAACAGATCTGCGCTGTGGAGTTATAGGAGGGTTTCTTCAGATTCAAACTCTTTTGGGCTTAGTGGGGTATAATTGGTATTCTAGCCTAGGGTATAGGATCCAAGAGTTCTCTTGTATCTTTTACCATTGTGAAGAAAACCACTTTGCTCGTCGAAGTCACTTTCACTTTCAAACATAGGTTAGTAGCAATAAATCTAGCAATTTGATTCGATAAGCAATATGCCTTTTTCAGCCAAGAGCATTTTAATTTTCAAACTTAATGAATTCAGGTACTTACCCATTGGTCCTTTGAAAAACTATCTTTCTTCTTCGCTGAAAGAAGTATGTGTGTCGATGGCGAACTCCGACACAAATGCGTCAAGGGTTCGCGTTATCTAGAAGTCAACAGCTCTTGATACCGCATTGCTCATACTTTTCAACAGCTTAATCCTTTTAGGGGTCCAAGCAGGAGACTGATATTCTTTGAAGTTTGTCTTTCTTTTTGTCAACTTGGATAACCACTGGTGCAATTCTATGTGGATACTACCAAAGAAAATTTCATAAATATCAGAAAAAATGTACCTTTGCAAGAATTCGTTTGAGCTACGATGAGGGTCCTTATTTTCTTGTTCAGCAAATTTTAGATAGGTATCCTCAACCCAGTCACTGATTTATTTTACTGAAGGCCTCCAAAACATGTCCCTCCAGGTACGATGTCGATCCTTCTTGAAGCAGATACTGGTTCAACCGGCAACGGAACCGATTTGTTAGTGCTTAGGGCAGACCCGGGTTCTTATACTTTTATTTACCAACCAACAAAGAGACCCACAGTGTCGGCCCTTTTGGAAACAACCTGCAAACAGGTTGCAGTCTCACCCGAAACAGTTATGGGGTGTCACAGAATCAGGTTTCTGCAGGCAAAAGAGGGATATTACTGTACCTTTAGCCTTAACAAGTATAATTATACAATACAGAGCTTCAACATTCACTTAAATAGCTTCGCAATTTAGATAAAAATACTTACTTGCTTAACCCTTAACTGGGAATTCACAACGAAGTTAATACTTAACATTTTATCTTACTTTATCATTCGTCTACTTATCAAATGCATAAAACATAACAAGAACAAAATAAAAAGAACCACCACAACACAAGATATACGTGGTTCACCCCCAGTGTAGGGGCTACGTCCACAGAACTGTGTTTATATTCAACTCTTTACAACACATAGTTATGATCTGTGCACTCAGCTACAGATCTTCTCAATAACCCAAAGCTGTGCACTTAGTTGCATAACCTTTCTTCCAAAACCCTCTACGCACTCTGCTGCAGAGGTCATCCACGCACTCAACTGGGAATTAAACTTAACTCAAAACCCTCTGCGCACTCAGCTGTAGAGGTCATCCACGCACTCAGTTGGGACTTAACCTTTAACCTAAAAATAGGCCTTAGCTTCTTCGCATCAAATTATCATCATCCAAAAACCTTCGAAAAATCTCTTTTCTCCTATACATAAGTGCCTATTTATACAAGTGCACTATTACAATACCATGGGTTTAAACCATGGGCTTAAAAACCATGGGTTATTTACAAAAAGAGGGGATTCGACCCAACCCCGAAACCCCTAAGACTATTTTGGACTGCAACTCCACTTACAAGCTTCGCACCAAAATTGCAGAGTTGCCAAAATTAAGGACCTTCAAGGTACACGCCCCAACATAAATCATTGAGGAAGGAATGATACAGTTAATTTAAGAGCCTTTTGATTTATGCGGAATAGTCTTTTTTGGTTCTTTCTACTATGGGATACATCATCATATTTCTTGTTTTAGCTGGGGTTATATAGTTTGTTTTCATCCCCTCAGGGGTGTGTTTTCTCCACCCTCGATGCCTCCTTGGATAAGTTGTTTGGGATCCTTATGTTCTCCATGTGGTATTGCTACTTCAATAATCTTGGGATTGTGGGTTTCATCCCTGTCGATGAGGTTTTTCTTGATACTTATGATCTCCACTCGTTAATGGACTATGTAAAAGTTAACTTTTTTTCACTACTGAATATCAAGATGGAACACCTCTTTTTCTTCTGAAAAAAATATACAGAATATTTGCAAATGCTTTTATCACATATATTGAGATCCATAAACTGGGTCTTTTATATTTTTCAGTGAGGAAACAAACTAAATTAAAATAGGTACACCAATTGATATTGTAAAAAACAAAGTTTGTATTTTGAGATTAATTGGTTGAAGCATTTGATATGGAACGACTTGATATCTATATCATCTTAAAAAACTATGTGTTGAATTGTTATACGAGGGAATTATTGATATTATTTAGGATAATGATATCAACATTATTTCATGCTTATTTTTCATGCTTATTTTCTGGCCATGGTGCAAGTAGAACCAAATAGGTATTTGTCAGACCTATCTTCCTCCAGCGAGGGAAGTTTGGGAAGTATATAGGAAAGTGAGACATCCAGTAGGTCTACAAGGGCTAGATCAACTAGATGTCATAAGATCAAAATAAAATTCAATAAACGCATGGAATTTTTTCTCGAAGGAGGGGGTTTATGTTCCTATGATGTTGAGACAGTAGGAGACATCAAGATTTCCTTAAGGTACAAACACCTAGTGAAACAATGAGTTCCTAAGGATATTCCTCAAGTAAACACTGATTTTTTTTCCTGAATGAGAAGACATATAGAATTGCACCGTCATCATTACATGGATTGGGGTTGTTTTGCATGGATGGCATAAAGGTTGGATACGATAGATGTACAGAATTGATGGATTATGTTGGACCCTCTTACAACTACAGTGATTGGATGCGCCTAGTCCAATATACACGAAGTATGCGTAGATATGGGTTGTCAGCAAATTATATACAACTGAAAGACAACGCTTAAAATAAAGGAGGAACGTTGTACATTGACGAAAGGCCAAAAAAAACTAGTAATATTGCGGGGTTTATAAATAGTAGACAACCGGGATCTACACTTAAGCAACCCAACTGCATATTCAAGTCTCATGAAGGAAATCGTGCCTTTGAATGTGCCATTAAATCAATATCTGATGGCGAAGAACTAATTATTAATTACAATTTGAATTTTGTAGATACAAACACGGTTAGTATGGTTGTGGTACATCCAACAATTTACCCAACCTTTTATTAATTATCTTAACATATGTAGGATTTCTCATTAGCATATAATTATAATTTTCTAATAAATTTCCTATGTTGACTTCGCAAGGAGGTGATGGGGGGCTCATCACCCCAGCAAAATGTGAGAGGAGTACACGATCCGCGAGTAAAATGGTATACATCTAATTGTTACGTTTTAAAATTGTTTTAGTGAATATTTTGGTTTTGTTAGTTATTTTTTAGTATGTTTTTGATGTAGGGTTCTCTCAGGGGCACCTCCCTCTTCGTAGATGTTAGTAGACCTGAATCAATGCAGCATGTATACGTCAATATTGCCAATGTAATAAATTTAGTATGGACAAACAGATCTATTGTTATGTATTTTCATTAGTATATTCGGTTGGTGTTTATATAATGTTATCTGTTTTCCATGCAGAGTGTTGAACAGGCAATCCAACCAGCTATTGATCAACCGACTGCAGCATCGGGGCAACAGGTAAACATGAATGTAATTATCCATTTGAAATACTTTAAAATCATACACATGTATATCATGTAGCATAATGTTTATTTTGTTATGTATTTTTCTGTTTTTATGTTTACGTTCATGATGATAATGTTTTCTACTTTTTTTTCAGGTTGATGACTGGGGAAAGTCCCCAACTATTGATTAGACATCTGGAGACTCAAGGAAACCTGTAAATCTAAATGTAATTCCACATTCTAAATAATTCAAAATTATACACATATAAAACATGTAGCACAATGCTTATTTTTCTTATGTATTTGTTAGCTTTTACATATTGCATTCATTGTGATAATGTTCTCTACTTTTTTTTCAGGTGGTTGATTGGGGTAAGTCCCCAATGTTAGTTTTTAAACATTAAGCTAGCATTATGTTAGGACATTTACTGAGAGAACAATAAGTACAACAATCAAACACAAGAGACAATGAACACAGTGTTTTTCATCGGGGAAACCATAAATGGAGAAAACCCAGCAACTTCCTCAGAGATAGAATAAGCACAAGATGTAAAATCCCAAAATAGTAAGATGCACTCCTGACATCAGTAATCTTCTTCTTGTCTAGCCCCAGTGTCTTCTCCTTCCTCAACAATGCGCTACACTTGAGTGTGTGAGTGATGTGTACTAAATAGAGACCCCAACTCTCTATTTATACTAATCCTGACATGACTAAAACCCTACTAGGGCTGACCTCTACTAGGAGAGTATAATAACCCTAGTGCCCCAGAACTGCGGGGACTTTAACCCTTAGACAATCGAAGGGTTACCCACTATGACTTGACATGACTTGTTTACATTATTGATTCTCCTGATCGGAACATCGGGGCATGACAACATGACTCAATTACATAATAGATATATCCTAGAATAAACATCAGGTTACAATACATAAGATACATAGATGAATACATTATGAAGTTACAAATACATCAACACTCCCCCTTAACTAGGAAGGTATTCTTTTGACATAATTTTCAGCACTGGTCTTCTTCTCTGTATCACTGGATCATCTCGTCATCTACACATCGAGTCTTTTGAGTCTTCAAGTCATATTCATCCTTTGAATCTGGATCATCTCTCGACTTGGATCATCATCAATGGATCTGGATCATCACTTGATCTGGATCATCATCACTGGACTGGATCTAGATCATCACTCGATTTGGATCATCACTGCTGGATATGGATCATCACTCGATCTGGATCATCACTTCTAGATCTGGATCATCACTTGATCTGGATCATCACTGCTGGATCTGGATCATCACTTGACCTGGATCATCACTGCTGGATCTAGATCATCACTCGATCTAAATCTCTCAGAGTCATCATAACTGGATCTAGATCATAGCTCAATCTGGATCTCATCTGGTCATCATCATGTGTGCTATCTCATCATAGGAAGTTATACAGATCCAACCTTCTTTCATGCTAGTTGTAGGCCTAGCCATCGGGTAGGTCTTCTCCTAGCACTTACATCTGACCTACTCATTAGAAAGGCATGCCCATCACTCACATCTGATCATGTAGTAACCTACAATCAGATCAGAAAGGCCCAACACTCACATTCACCAACATGATAGGACATCACATCACTAACATATGTGAAAAGGCTTCAGCACTTATATCCGACCTGGAAGGAAACAAGTCCTCCACCCTCACCAGAAAGGCTTGCACTCACATCTGACGTGGAAGGAACTGAATCTTCCACCCTCACCAAAAAGGACCCTAGTCCCAGACTGAGCTACCTGGTAACGGACCAGGTGCCTCCATTCTCCTAGAGAATGGCAGATGCCCTTATATCTGACCTGGTAGGAAACAAGTCCTACACCCTTGCCAGAATGGTTTGCACTCACATCTGACCTAGAAGGAACCAAATCCTCCACCCTCGTTAGAAAGGCCCCCAGTCCCAGACTGAGCTACCTAGTAACAGACCAGGTGCCTCCACTCTCCCAAAGAGTGGTAGTTTCCCTTACATCTATCCTACTCAACATAATGGATAGCACTCATATCGGACATGGAAGAAACTAAATCCTCTCACCATGATAGAATGGCTCAGCCCTTACATCTGACCTACTCGTCAGAATGGATTTGGATCTTAGCACTCATATCTGACATGGAAGGAAATGAATCCTCTCACCATGACAAAATGGCTCAGCCCTTACATCTGACCTGCTCATCAGAATGGATTTGGGACTCATCACTTTCCCTTAGAGGAAACCTCGATATGGAGAGCACCAAGCTTCTCCCTGAAGTACTCAAACTTCACTCTGGCTAATGGCTTCATCAACACATCAGCTATCTATTCCTTCATCTCAACATACTAGAGCTTCACTACTTCTCTCTTCACCATATCCTTGATATAGTGATACTTGATCTCGATGTGCTTGGACCTGTCATGGAACAATGGATTCTCTGACAACTTCATGCAACTCTGGTTTCCACAATGTATACAAGTAGCATCCATCTGGAGATCAAATAAATCAGACAGTAGCTTCTGCAGCCATACTGCCTCACAAATAGCTGAACAAGCTGTGACATACTCTGCTTCAGCTGTACTCAATGCCAAATAGGATTGCTTCCTGCTAAACCAAGAGATCACACCTGATCCCATACTGAAGCACCTTGAAGTGCTCTTCCTATCGATGGCACTACCTACCCAATCTGAATCAACATAACCCTCTAGGTTAATCTTTTGATTCACATCGTACTTGAGCCCATAATCAACTGTACCCCTCAGGTACCTCAAAATATGCTTTGCAGCAATCAAGTGAACATTTCTCAGATCTGTCAAGAAATGGCTCAAGGTGTTCATAGCAAAGAAAATGGTTGGTCTCGTGTTCATCAGGTACATCAATCACCCAATCATATGATGATACATCATAGCATCAACCAACTATGATGAAGCATCGCTCAATAGCTTCAGGTTCGATGCCATAAGTGTGGCCATAGTCTTGCAGTCCATCAGGATCTCTACTGCATACTTCTCTTGTCCAAGGAAGATTCCATCCGCACTCTGCCACACCTCCATACCTAGAAAATAATGCATCATACCCAAGTCCTTCATCTTGAACTCGTCAACAAGCTTTCTCTTCATATCACTGATCAACCCATCCACACCTATCACAAACAGATCATCTACATATAGTATAAGCATCACTGGGTTTCCATCTTCAACCACTTAGTAAAGGTAGGAATCTGCTTTACTCTTAGTAAAGCCCAAACTGGATAGAAAGCTATCAATTTTGTTGTACCATGTCCTGGGTGCCTGTTTCAAATCGTACAAGGCTTTCTTCAATTGGCATACATGAGACTCCCTGTCATGTGTCTCAAAACCAAGTGGTTGTTCTACATACACTTCCTCTTCCACTACACCATTCAAGAAAGCAGTCTTGACATCCATCTGGTGTATCTTGTATTTCATCATTGCAGCAAGAGCAAGTACTGAAATGATGGAAGTGTATCTGGCTATAGGTGCAAAGGTTTCTTCATAGTCTATTCCCTCTTTCTGAGAGAAACCCCGAGCTACAAATCTTGCCTTATATTTTTCAATGCTACCATGTGCAGCATGTTTGATCTTGTAAATCCATTTTGAAGTTACAACTGACTTCCCATATGGTCTTGGGACAACATCGCAAACATCATTCTTCATGATCAATTGGTACTCTTTGATCATAGCATCCTTCCATTCTTTTCATTCTACCACTTCTTCATAACTGGAAGGTTCTTTATCAATGAAATCACATAGTAAAGCTACATACCGGAACAAGATCTGGTCCTCTTTTTTTCTCTATGATTCTCTTCTAGAGCCACATATCTTTATGCACCTTGGATAAGTTCTCGTACCCAAGTAGGTTTCCTCTTATGAGGAATCTTCTCCAGAGGTGGATCTACAGGTCTTTGTGGTTCTTCAAATTCTCGATCTTCTTCTTGAGTTTCTTCATTCATGGTTGTATCATGAATTCTGGGTGCTTCTGCTTCTTTAGTTTCTTCACTAGGTCTCTTTCTAGATTTGTGGTAAGCTGTGTATTCATCAAATGTTACATCCCTATTGATGTCAATCTTCTTGTATCCTGGGAAATATATTCTGTAAGCCTTCGAGCTTTCATAGTATCCCACAAATATACCCTTCTTTCCTGAAGGATCTAATTTAGTCCTATTCTCTTTTGGAATGTGGATGTACACAGGACAACCGAATATTCTGAGATGGCTGACTTCTGGTTTCTTGCTGGAGAAGACTTCTTCAGGAGTCGTGTTCTCAAGTACTCTATGTGGAGTATGGTTCTTTACATACACCATTGTTCTGGCAGCTTCCACCCAAAGATGCATAGGAAGGTCTTGATCATGAAGCATTGCTTTTGCAGCTTCCATGATAGTTCTATTCTTCCATTCTGTTGTGGATTATAAGGAGTGGACAACTCCCTCTTAATACCTGATTCTTTGCATAGCTCTTTGAATTCATTTGAAGTGAATTATCTGCCATCATCTGATTGAATGGTCTTGATCTTCTTTTCAGTATGGTTCTCAATCAAGGCTTTGAATTCCTTGAACTTACTGAATACCTTTTTTTTGTTCTTCATGAAGTAAACCCATGTCTTCCTAGAAAATTCATCAATAAAAAAAACATAATATGCATACCCTCTTAGAGAGTTTGATGACATAGGACTGCATACATCGGAGTGGATGATTTCCAAGATTCCTTTTGCTTTACTTTCGCTGCTTGGAAATGTCTTCTTTGTATTCTTTCCTTTCGCACATCCTTTGTAGACCCCATCATGTTTTGCTTGGATTTCAAGAAGACCTTCAACAACTTTGCTTGCAATAAGTAGTGATATTTAATGCACATGTGCAATCCTTCTATGCCAAAGTTCACTTGGCTCTACTGTGTCATGGACCAAGGCTTGTTCTAGATGGCCCTTCAATTTGTACAATCCTATTTCTTGTTCTATAATCACTACCACATCATCGATAGTATTTCCTTTTTGCCACATGATGACTTGACCATCTATGAATGCAACCCGCATTCCTTTTGCATCTAATGCTGATATGGAGAGAAGGTTCTTCTTGAGTTTTGGCATAAACATTACTTCTTTCATTGTTAGATATTTTCTAGAGTCTAATTTATAGGAATATTCCCCACTACCTTTTATTGGATATTGGTAGTCATCTCCTAGATTTTCCTTGTGAGGTGATTCATGTTCTGATAGTCTCACAAAATATTCCTTTAATCCAGTCATATGTTTGGAAGCCCCGCTGTCTATAAGCCAATCATCACTTCCATGAGCAATGTTACCTGTGAGAGCAGATATCAGAACATATTCATCCTCGCTTGAAGAATCTTCACTTTCATATTTGGATCTCTTCCTGGATGGTTCATCATCCTCTGTACATTGAGCATGATGTCTTATCTTGTTGCTCCTCTTCATTATCTTTTGTTTCTTAGGACAATTCCTTGCATAGTGTCTTGCTTCATCACATGTATAACATATGATCCTAGATAAATATTTTCTAGTGATATCTTTGTGAGAGTGCTTACCTCTGGAGCTATGAGGTCTTCTTTTGTTTGACTTGGCGTGAGACTTGGAGTGTACCATGAGAGATTGGTCTTCACTTCCCATATTCTCTTCTCGAGCTGCTATCTGAGCTTATTCTTGAGAGCACTCTTCCCATAGTCTACTAAACTTGAATAGCTTCTTTCTAGCACAGATTCCTTGGATGAAAGAATCCCATGACCTAGGAAGGACATTCAATGTAGTCATTCCAATCTCTGCATTTTCCACTTCTTCATCAACTGCTTGTAGTTGCTCTTTGATCTGAGAAACTCTTGTGAAGTAAGAATAGATTGTTTCTGCATTGTGAATCTTCACATTCTTCAGTTGGTTTCTCAGGGCCATCTTCCAGTTTATGTTCTTCCATTCAAACAATTTGGTTAGGGCATCAAACATAGCTTTAGGAATCTTGAGAGAGGACACCTGTTGGATAAGGTGATCCTTAATAGAATCATCAATGATTACTTTTTCCATAACCATATTCTTCTTATGTAAGGCCTTTCCCTAATCTCCCTCTGGAACTGGAACCTCCTCATGGATGTAGGAGTCTAACTCATTTTCTTCCAGGACCAAGGAGGTCCTATACTTCTAGGCTCGGAAGTTATCAGCTCCCTTAAGCTTTTCATCAAGCTTGGTATGATGAGACATCTTAACTGAGAACGTCAAATGGAAAGACAAAATATTTTAGATCTTACTGGGTTGAAGATGTCGGATCTGAAACTTGAGCTGAAAGTTCTCGTACCCAAGTAGGTTTCCTCTTATGAGGATTCTTCTCCAAAGGTGGATCTACAGGTCTTTGTGGTTCTTCAAATTCTTGATCCTCTTCTTGAGTTTCTTCATTCATGGTTGTATCATGAATTCTGGGTGCTTCTATTTCTTTAGGTTCTTCAGTAGGTCTCTTTCTAGATTTGTTGTAAGTTGTGTATTCATCAAATGTTACATCCCTGTTGATGTCAATCTTCTTGTATCCTAGGAAATATATTATGTAAGCCTTTGAGCTTTCAGAGTATCCCACAAATATACCCTTCTTTCCTGAAGGATCTAATTTAGTCCTCTTCTCTTTTGGAATGTGGATGTACACAGGACAACCGAATATTCTGAGATGGCTGACTTTTGGTTTCTTGCTGGAGAAGACTTCTTCAGGATTCGTGTTCTTAAGTACTCTATGTGGAGTATGGTTATGTACATACACTATTGTTCTGGTAGCTTCCACCCCAAGATGCATAGGAAGGTCTTGATCATGAAGCATTGCTTTTGCAACTTCCATGATAGTTCTATTCTTCCATTCCGTGATCCGATTCTATTGTGGATTATAAGGAGTGGACAACTCCCTCTTAATCCTTGATTCTTTGCATATCTCTTTGAATTCATTTGAAGTGAATTATCCACCATCATCTGATTGAATGGTCTTGATCTTCTTTTCAGTATGGTTCTCAATCAAGTCTTTGAATTCCTTGAACTTACTAAATACTTTTTCTTTGTTCTTCATGAAGTAAACCCATGTCTTCCTAGAAAATTCATCAATAAAACAAACATAATATGCATACCCTCTTAGAGATTTTGATGACATGCGACTGCATACATCGGAGTGGATGATTTCCAAGATTCCTTTTGCTTTACTTTCGCTGCTTGGAAATGTCTTCTTTGTATTCTTTCCTTTCGCACATCCTTTGCAGACCCCGTCATTTTTTGCTTGGATTTCAGGAAGACCTTCAACAGCTTTGCTTGCAATAGGTAGTGCTCTATAATGCACATGTGCAAGCCTTCTATGCCAAAGTTCACTTGGCTCTACTATGTCATGGACCAAGGCTTGTTCTAGATGGCCCTTCAATTTGTACAATCCTATTTCTTGTTCTCTAATCACTACCAAATCATCTATAGTCTTTCCTTTTGGCCACATGATGACTTGAACATCTATGAATGCAACCCGCATTCCTTTTTCATCTAATGCTGATATGGAGAGAAGGTTCTTCTTGAGTCCTGGCATAAACAATACTTCTTTCATTGTTAGATATTTTCCAGCGTCTAATTTATAGGAATATTCCCCACTACCTTTTATTGGATATTGGTAGTCATCTCCTAGCTTTGCCTTGTGAGGTGATTCATGTTCTGACAGTCTCACAAAATATTCCTTGAATCTAGTCATATGTTTAGAAGCCCCACTATCTATAAACCAATCATCACTTCCATGATTAATGTTACCTATGAGAGCAGAGATCAGAACATATTCATCCTCTCTTGAAGAATCTTCACTTTCATATCTGGATCTCTTCCTGGATGGTTCATCATCCTCTGTACATTGAGCATGATGTCTTATTTTGTTGCTCCTCTTCATTATATTCTATTTCTTAGGACAATTCCTTGCATAGTGTCTTGCTTCATCACATGTATATCATATGATCCTAGATAAATATTTTCTAGTGATATCTTTGTGAGAGTGCTTACCTCTGGAGGTATGAGGTCTTCTTTTGTTTGACTTGGAGTGAGACTTGGAGTGTACCGTGAGAGCTTGGTCTTCACTTCCCATATTCTCTTCTCGAGCTGCTATTTGAGCTTATTCTTGAGAGCACTCTTCCCATAGTCTACTGAACTTGACTAGCTTCTTTCTAGCACAGATTCCTTGGATGAAAGAATCCCATGACCTAGGAAGGCCATTCAATGTAGTCATTAAAATCTCTGAATTTTCCACTTCTTCATCAACTGCTTCTAGTTTCTCTTTGATATGAGAAACTCTTGTGAAGTAAGACTAGATTGTTTCTACATTGTGAATCTTCACATTCTTCAGTTGGTTTCTCAGGGTCATCTTCTGGTTTATGTTCTTCCCTTCAAACAATTTGGTTAGGGCATCAAACATAGCTTTAGGTGTCTTGAGAGAGGAAACCTGTGGGATAAGGTGATCCTTAATAGAATCAGCAATGATCCTTTTTTCCATAACCATATTCTTCTTATGTAAGTCCTTTGCCTCATCTCCCTCTGGAACTGGAACCTCCTCATGGATGTAGGAGTCTAACTCATTTTCTTCCAGGACCAGGAAGATCCTATACTTCCAAGCTCGGAAGTTATCACCTCCATCAAGGTTTTCATCAAGCTTGGTATGATGAGACATCTTAACTGAGAACGTCAAATGGAAATACAAAATATTTTATATCTTACTGAGTTGAAGATGTCAGATTTGAAACTTGAGCTAAAATCCTGCAGAGCTGGTTTAGGTGCAAATTAGGCTTTTGCTTTTCTAGAGTTTTGTCCAACCAAATGCATTGAAATTTGTCCCTAACTTAGATTTTGGGGAGGAGATCAATCCAGGCCTGGGCTCATTGAAAAATTCCTCTTCTGTGAAAAGCCCTAATTTTCGACAGTAGTGACAGGTCCAAAACTGAAAAACATCAGAATTTGATTATGCTTCAACAGAAAGATGCACCCTAAGGAGGAGAGTTATTCCACCTTAATTTTGCTGAAAATATATGGAGGAATATACACAAACTAGGAAGCCCTAGTTCCCGCAGCTGCACAATGTCTTCTTCTCATGTTAGCTCTGATACCATGTTAGTTTTTCAACATTAAGCTAGCATTATGTTAGGATCTTTACTGAGAGAACAAAAAGTACAACAATCAAACACAAGAGACAATAAACATAGTGTTTTTCATCGAGGAAACAATAAATGGAGAAAACCATGCAACTTCCTCAAAGATAGAATCAACACAAGATGTAAAACCCCAAAATAGTAAGATGCACTCCCGACAGCAGTAATCTTCTTCTTGTCTAGCCCCAGTGTCTTCTCCTTCCTCAACTATGCACTAAATTTAAGTGTGTGAGTGATGTGTACTAAATAGAGACCCTAGCTCTCTATTTATACTAATATCGACATGACTAAAACCCTACTAGGGCCGACCTCTACTAGGAGAGTCTAATAACCCTAGTGCCCTGGAACTGTGGGGACTTTAACCCTTAGACAATCAGAGGGTTACCCACTATGACTTGACATGACTTGTTTACATTATTGATTCTCCTGATCGGAACATCGGGGCATGACAACGTGACTCAATTACATAATAGATACATCCCAGAATAAACATCGGGTTACAATACATAAGATACATAGATGAATATATTCCAAAGTTACAAATACATCAACACCCAACTATTGATCGGACCACACCCTCATCTAGGCATCAAGTAAACCTAGATGTAATCCTATGAATCTATCATGATAGACAATTTTTGTTAATATAATTTTTTGCGCACACTATTGCTTTAAAGACTAAGCAATGTTTTATATATTTTTGTTGCAGACAGGGGATTCAATTTATGAAACACCATCTCAACACTCTTTACAGTTGGAGGTCTCCCACTTGATTAAAGATAATGAAATTAGTGGGTCTGCAGACCCGTTGAGGGTGCTACAAAAGACCATGGAAAAAAAATGAGGAACTATTTTTTCTGACATTGACAGTTCCACAAACAGAAGAGACCAAATCAAATATTCAATTGTTGTTACAGAGATGTCGACAATTGCAAGTAAGTTCCCGAATAATAATGTAAATTCATTTAGAACTTTATAATATTTAATTTTATATGCTATTGAGCTTATAATACAATGGTTTGAATTTACAGCAAGTTATGCAACTTTATAGTGCTGGTCAAGGCGTTGTTGGTCATAGTGACCAAACCACTCCACGTAAACCACATACTACTCCCTTATTGTCCACTGAACAGTCGGCAACACGCTCTATGATACCCTTGAGGCCAGTAGAGGGTGCAGTCGATGTTGACTGGCCCACAATAGATGCTATAGAAGAAGGGGTGGATGTAGGGTTAGATAGAGAGGTGGATGCATTTCTTGGATCTTCTCATGTCACTAGCACTGGTTCAGTAGTGACAACATTTTTGGTGAATGAATAACTGGTGCCAATAAATATAGAGAATATTCCAGGTGATTATATATTGTTCAATTTAGTTTTTATAATGTGTCTAATATACCGATAATATTTTTTAATGTTGACTAATGATGGCATTAATGTTTTGCAGGAAATGATATAATTTATAAACGTCTAAATGATTTGTCCTTGGATATCTTCAAGCCTACCATCTGCACAAGGTGGGATAAGCAAGAAAAATATTTAAAGGATGAGCTGACTAATTGCTTGGTTGATCTATTCGGAAAAGAAACCTTCGATGCATTGTTGTAATCTCACAGATCACATAAGGTTACCAATAATACATACTAAAACATAACTATAACTCAGAAACAAGAGACAAGAATAGATAGGATAACAGATTATATTAATGTAATGAGTTCATACAAGGCAGAGAACTGAACTGAGTTCTTGCTAGGCTCAACAGCCTAATATATACAATTTACAAACAGTTACAAAATAACTACCTGTCGGTTCGGTGAACCGACACGACTGTTAGTTAGCCGACCTAATCTTTCTAGTTAGTCGGTCGACCGACTTAGTCGGCTGGTCGACTAAGTCGGCCCATCGACTTAGTCGACTGATCGACTAAGTCGGCCCATCGACTTAGTCGGCTGATCGACTAAGTCGGTCTTCATTCAAGTCGACTTCGTCGACTTGCTCTTTGTACATCTCCCCCATGAACAAAACGTTTTTTCTTCCTGAAGAAACAGGGAGGTACAAAAGTTGAAGTTATGTCGACCCATAACTTCACCAACGGAACCAATGTTGTAATCTCACAGATCACATAAGGTTACCAATAATACATACTAAAACATAACTATAACTCAGAAACAAGAGACAAGAATAGATAGGATAACAGATTATATTAATGTAATGAGTTCATACAAGGCAGAGAACTGAAATGAGTTCTTTCTTGGCTCAACAGCCTAATATATACAATTTACAAACAGTTACAAAATAACTACCTGTCAGTTCGGTGAAATGACACGACTGTTAGTTAGCCGACCTAATCTTTCTAGTTAGTCGGCCCATCGACTTAGTCGGCTGATCGACTAAGTCAGTCTTCGTTCAAGTCGACTTTGTCGACTTGCTCCTTCTACATGCATCGAAGGTCTTACAGAAGGCTGGATAACATCTGAATATTGTCCGAGACTAGTCTAGGGCTCACCTAGAAAATAACCCTAGGTATGAGCTCCCTCCAATGATTCCATCTATGGAGTGGAAATACATGGTGGAAGATGGAAAAGCGAAGGGTCTGAGAAAAGTAGGAAAGACACCACCAGGAACAGGGAGGTATGTAATACATTCCAAAATGTAATGGTAAGCCTTATTATCATTAGTTTTTATATCAAATTTGGAACATTGACTAACGTAATTTAACACTTGATTAGGCTGTCAGACACATCTAAGGAAACCAAGGAAAGAATATAAAAAATATGTCAACACAAGCTTGGGCCTGGTGGTTATTCGAACTTGGCGGCCCGATATGTAAGTATCTAAAACCCGAAACTGCTTCCAAATAATATAGAGAAAAATTATTTTTGTTTTATTCTGGCAAAAATGTAAAGTTAATGACATCATGCAAATATGCAGGCCGACCGGTTCAAAGAATTTCCCACTGAGGAAGACATGAATCTTGGCTTCGAACAGGGCTTTGATGCCATTGTTGAATGCTGAAAAAGATTATCTGGGCATACTGCACGATTTTCTGCTGATCCATCTGGTGCGCATGTATATAAAAACTATATAGTTTAATGATAATTTATTAATTCTCATGCAATTTATTCGTTATAAAAAATTAACATAAATTATTTATTCCTTTTTTAGCAGGAAAGTAATGATCTCGTTCATGTCGTGGATGTAAACCAAGAAAACAAAAGTCATGCTTCAATTCCTAGTAATGAATTTATTAATATGCTACTGTTTTGTATAGATAATTGCATATGATGAACATTAATTCTAATACTACATAGTTCAATTGCAGAGCATGTAGATGCAGATAACACTGAACAGGTTGAGCCTATACAGGATGTTGATGAACATGTTGATGTGCCCATTCCAGGTAAAAGAACACATTTTTAATGTTTTTTTAAATGAATTACTTGTATTTATAAAAATAAGCATAAATTAATGAAACATTTTGACATTATTGCAGAAATTCATCGCCCCTCGCCGTAAGTTCAACATTGCGAGCAGTCTAGTAGGGAGACCGAGGATCATATTCTGGAAGATGCTTTTCTGACTAAGTATTTAAAGAAAAGAAAAGTAAAAATGAAGTGACTAAAGAAATTTTGAGAAATTCTTATTTATAATAAAAAAATTTACATGGTTTTTTCCTACGTTTCATGAATGAATGATTAAATGAATGCTTTAGTGAATGGTTTACTGATTTATTTTATCATCCATTGACTAAATGAATGGTTTAATGAATGATTTAATGAATGGTTTAATGAATTTTTTTTCAGGTGTTGAATGATTGAAGTGTTTAATGAATGATTTAAAGAATAATTTAATGAAAGCTTCTTTCAGCGATTGAGTGAAATAATTTCCAGTAAATTGTTATTTGCAAGTAGATGCATTGGGTTTGGGAAATTGAGAGTGATGTGAGGGGGGGAATGGGCCATAAGAGCTTCCACATTCACATGGTTGGTCATTTTTAGTAGAGAATATTAAATTATTCTCAAAACAGAGAGGAGCTCAATGAATGGTAAGGAAGAATACACTAAAAAACAACTATTTCTATAATTTTAGTGTTTAATTTTCACTATTGCTATTTGACTCCTCCATTGGAACTTGTTACAAATAGCATTGAGAAACATTTTCATAGTTAAGAGGCAAGAAATCGTGTTTTGATGTGATCGATGGCCTTATATACATAGTGTTTTTGGTTCTCCATGTTTTATCAGGTGATCTATTATTAACAATTAATTTACTTGAATAGTTGAATAGTATTGTAATTTACATTGTAATATTATTGTATTTATTTAGATTGGTTTTGTTATTTTCATAAACAAACAAAAATTTATTTGATGTGTCCTAACATGAAACTATTGCAACATGACAAAATTTGAAGTATGTTGAATGATGTTTTGAAAGGTAAAGCAGAAGAAGACAGTGCGAAGCTCCACAAATCAAGGTTTAATTATGTTTTCTTTTGTTTGGTTGAACTGTGTATTGGGCATTTATGCATGTGCACACACACACATTTAGTTGATGATGGTGATTACCATACATTTAGGCAAACTTTATTCTATTTGATCTATAAAATTACCTTAAATATTAGTTTGATTTATCAGGTTGTTTCTATGATTGAATAACTTGGAAAAGAAAATTATGATATTTATGAGTTAGTAAGTTGTAGAATCTAGTCTTTTCACAAGTATTTTTTAAAATATTTTGAATTTTGAGCACCCATGTAGCAGTGTGTGAAAGTTCTGGGTACATTTGGAGCATTTTTTAGCAACAAAAATAGTAAAACACCTTGCGAAAGATAAAGATGACATAATTCATTGATTCATTTGATGTCTTATTATATACCTAGATACACCATTATTATAATCAAAAGATACAGAGATATTTCTTAGAAAAAAAATGTGTTTAAACAACCCATTAAACTTCTATACAAGATTTCATATTTGTATAAGGACACGATCGCACAAGCCTACTAATATGGAAGTAGTTTAGGTTTGTAAAAATGACACTATTGGTTTTTAAAAAATGCATACATTTGGAACACTAGCATTTTATTTGCAATACCAGGGAATTTGTTTCCCATCACCTAGAATTTGTCTAGGTTCAATAGTTAGGCTTGTTTCATGTTATTTTAAGGTCAACACAGGTAGATGCATTCCCAAATTTCGTATAGATGCTACCCATGTTTGTATGTGAGGCATATTATTATTCAATGTTTAGAATATGGCCAAAAGTGTCATAAAATATGAATGAGGTTTATCAGTATGAAAAAGAAACTTTTCATTGTTATAGCTTGTTGTTATAAGGACCATAATTTCCAAAATCATAAGGTATAGGTGTTTTCATTGATTTTCATTTTCCAAAGGTTGCATGGAGATACCTAGAACTACACTTGTCCTAAATCGTCATCCGTTTGGATTTCATGAGTAGGTCAGTATCTTCCTCAATAAGGTCTTTAAATAGGACTCATTAATCTAGTATACTATCAAGCACATTTTATACCACTCAATGGTATCTAATTTCGAAGATAATAAAAATGTTGCATATACTTCTTTCTTTGCTTGACCAAATCATCAATATTAGGATCCCCAATAAAACATAGCTGCGAAATTTTATGAAATAGTTCAACTTTATTCTCCATCGAAGGAACCCATATTAGGAGGGGCAGTGGCACTTTTGGAACCATAAATGAAATCATCCTTGTAGAGATTGAATACAAAACAATCGTTTTTTCAAAAGTGAGACATTGATTCATACCATTGTCTAGCCACTTTGTTTCTACAACTAGAGATTTTTATTTCTTCCAAGAACTTGTGAGAACTTAGAAGCGGCCAGTAGAAACACTTCCCATTTCTTGAGCAATGGCTTATTATGCAGAAATGGGAATGGATATTAGAAATGGGATTTGGTGTGTTTTGATTTCAGGGACATTAGAGGAAATTTCAACTCAAAATGGGCCTTTTAACTCTAATTCAAATTCCATGTCATCATGTATTAGCCAATGAAATTGCTTTCAATTTGAAATACCGTATAGGTCCTAAACACCTTTTTAATATAAATTTGGGGATAGGTATCATTAAAAAAACTACTTTTTTTGTTTGTATTTTGGACATATCTCCCCGTGTTTTTACTCATGTTTAGATTGGGAGAGATTTTTGGATGTGGAATTAAACTACGAATCCACAAGTACCCACTCGCCATACTTTTGATGGGCCCCGCTAACCCAAAAAATAGGAAATACTGGAAAAAACGTGACGATGACACATCATCACGTTTTTTCAGGTATTTCTTATTTTTGGGGTAGGGGGTTCATCAAACGTATGCCGAGTGGGTACACATTGGATGTGGAATTTAATTCCACATCCAACGAGCTCTCCCAATCAAAATTTGAGTAAAAAAATGGGGAGATATGTCGAAAATACAAAAAAAAAAGTAGTTTTTTATTTTCTTTCTAAAAAAATAATAAATATTATTTTATTATTTTAACTATTATTTTATTAATTTTTTTTAGGAGGCCCATTTTGAGTTCAAAATTTCTCTAATGAGTTTTCTATCATAAATGACCTTGTTAGATGAGGTTTTTGCTAACATAGGCGATGGCTGCTTTTTTGACAATGCTTATTTTGGATTTTAGTTTAATGGTTTCCAAGGGGCCATAACATTCTAGGTTTTGGTGAATGAAACTTCAGTGATTAATTTTAGTTTCTCAATATAAAAGTTTCAAGTACATGCTCTTAATCATTTTGATTCTAAGGGTGGAAATGAATCTGAGTCCTTGCATAGATTTTACTAATAGAAGGAAGAAGGGAGTATTTCATTTCAAATTTCAAAGTTGGGAGATTTGGAAGCACCAGTGTATTTGATATTGGGGGGCTATAGCTCTCTCAATCAATTAACATCCTTGTTCAAGGACACATGGACCAAAAAGGGAGGGAGAACCTATGTGAAGATCCATAGTTGAAATAATTCCTATTATGAATCCCAACAATATATTTATGTGAATCCATATGAATCCAAACCATTATACATAAATATGTAATGTTTCTCATGTATATAGAAACTAAGGATGCATGCAACCAAACTGCCTGAATTCCCACAAAGGAATGTGTTTCATCTCGCTTTTTTTTAACATGCTTAATATGTTTGTTGATGTTACTAATGACATATTGGTATGTTTTCCTATAGATCCACCTGTTGCTGATAGTTGTGGTTGATAACGTAACCAAACTGCCACAATTTCCAAGGGATGTGTTACATATCCCTTTTTTCTCATTCAAAATTCCTAGTTTGTTTGTTGATGTTATAGGTAGAAATGAAATAGGAAAATCAGTACTTAAGTTGATAAATAGACTGAGTGTGGTTGAAAAGGAAACTAGGGAAATACTTGTTTTACACACCAGGTACATATTAGTATGGTGGTAACATGACCAAAACCATATTTTTTTTTAATTTTTGCTACAACAACTAGTATCGATACCAAAATTTAATTGTTTTCACTGTTGTATAGAATACTACTATCTGAATCCCAAACTTGATGCTCATATCTTTTTTTGCCTTGCTTGAAGGTCGTAATTCCTCCTAGAATTTCTCGTTGGTGACTATACCTTAGATTTATCACCTTCACTACTCAAAAGTAACCCTAATGCATTCAGATTTGTAGACTAGATGATGTTAAACTAAAAAATACTTCCTAATATCTTGAGCAGACCTGTTGACTACCCAGAAATGTGAGTTAACCCTATTTACCACATTTTGACACACATGCCAAAAAGTGGGTAATACGCAATATGAAGGAAATGGTTTTTATTGGATGTATTGTAAATTATAGTTTACTGGATGTGAATCCTTTTATAGTTGATCTGCCTTCAGAGACTTCCTAGATTGTTGTTTTATGGTGGTTTTAGGGTCATGTATGCCCAAAATTTCCCTTTAGGATTTCGTGCATAGATCTATCCTCGAATTTAGTCCAAATTTCCATTTTAGGTCAAGTTACACTTTGTTCTACGATGAAAAGTTCCTGGAATGAATAATATTGGTGTTAATCAACTTCTCTTTACCATATTTTACCCATGGACTTGCACAGAATGGTAAATTCACCACTTCCAAGTTCTGAATTCATGCTCAGGTTAAGGCATCAAGTTGAAATTTCCCTTGTGGTGGGATCAAGATGAAAAAATTACAAAGCAAATCCATTATGAAAATTATGTTTGGGTTGAAGAGTGAATGGTTTTTTGGGTTTGCATGTTTATAAGAATGGACTTGAGTGAAACTTAGGTTTATTTAAAAATAATTGGGTAAGGTGGTGGGGTCTATGTACTTTCAAGGCCTTTGAAGTGGGAATGTCTTGCTGAAGGTACACCCTAACTATTTGGGGTGTAGGAGGTAATATATTCCTTCCATTTTCATAATTGTTTAACAATGGAAAATAGGGGGAAAATATACCTTGAAATAGGCCAATTTTTAATGCATACATGCTACAATTTAATGTGGTATACATTTCCTTATTTATTGGAACAATGCGTGCTAGAAATGGAAGGCTTAAAGGATATATCCTCCTAAGATATAGGAAACTCCATAGTTCCCTTTAAGATAAGTAGAAAATAGATGTTGATATAAAGCCTTGATCAAACTTGAAATGAGTGAGCCAATTCAAAGTGAGTGATTAAAGGAGGGTTCCTTAGATATTATGGATAGATGGATTCAAGCCTTTTTTGAGCATCGTTGCTTTTGTCTTTTAGGTTATATTTCTCTAGCTTTGTAGATTTCTCTCTATAGAAAAATGCTATGTTTTGTTAGAGATTCTGTGTGGTCATGTTTCTTGAGGTTTGCAGGTTGTTCACTTAAGAAGAATGAGATATTTTGTTATAGATTCTTTGTGATGCCATAGATGTTGTCGACCCCTCTATTATTTTCATTTGATTACTATAGTATATCCTTTTTATAAATTTGTATGTTTACTTGTTTAAAAAATATATGCTAATATTTATTGAAAATAATCAACCACTCGAGTTGGCCCATCAAGCCAAGGATTTCCCCTATATTTCCTAGGGTCATAATATTAAGATGTCCATTTGCAACCACCACCAAACTAGAGCTATATATAAGTTGAATTCAAATCTAGAGATTGTAACACTTTATTGATAACTTGATAAACTATTTTCTAATTTTTATCTTTTATTTTAAAGGTTCAATGAGGCTATGGAACAATAAGTGCTATGTTCACTAGTGACATGTGGGTTAAATAGAAGCAATGGATTTTTGATGTTGTTATCAATGTTGATAGATAAATGTTGGATGTCAAGTAATACTTTGACTCAAAATTCATTGTTTTTATAAAATTAATGATAAAACATTGTAGATAGGATAAGATAATTTTATAAATATATAACAAATGACCACAATAGTAGGTCAATGGGACAAAGAGAAGTACAACCATTGCAAATAATATTGTGTAAGCAAAATAGAAACTTCTAAACCTAATCTACAAAATAAAAAATCCAAGAATCTAGATACAAAGTAATACCCATGTTAAACATAAAATGTGGATGTTAAGTCACTTCAGAGATAGAAGCTAAATGAGAAGAGGAAGAAGAACTCAGTGAGTCATTGTTTGTAAAGAAAGGGCTAATATAATGTCTGATAATCTCATTTGGTGAGAGCCTAGGACCTACAAGGCTAGTTTTGTATGATATTGGACGGTTTTGATAACTTTCACAACTCTCTAACATTTTAGGATGTAGGGAATAATATCATGATGGGGTTTTGGATACTTGAGATGGTGGCAGGGTGAGCAACCGAACTATGCCGTGCACAAAGATTTGATGGAAACGGGTTTGCTAGCTATGGAGTTGGAGTGTTAAAGTAAATCTTAGATGGAAACTTTTCTATTTTTTCTTCTTATTTTAATTAGTACAACTCTTTGTTCATTATTAGTGTGTTTTTTCTTGTTCCATCTTGTTCCTTTTTTATTTGAAGTGGTGGTCTATTTTACACTTTTCTTGTGTAAATTTGCGAGTTAAAATATGTTGGTGGTTAATTTCAAAGCCTTATTATACCAGCAAAGATATGGTAAATATTGATCATCATTTCATATAACATTATGCTTTTCCCTGATTTTTATTTCAAACCATGTGTGTGCAGTTATGGGTGTTTATTTTGCTGAAAAAATAAATTACTATCTTGGACGGAATTGGGAGAAGTTTGCTACATAGGACTAACTTGACAAGCATGGAGTTCTTTTGTCAAATTTGTGGTTTGGTCCTCTCCTAATCATTTCAACAATAATCTTGGTATGTTTTATGAAATGCATGGGAAGAACAAGTCTTAAGAAATGCTAAATCAAGTGCTCTTTTTCCAAGCATCCATATTTGAAGGTCATGAAAAAGATTGAATCATTTTGTTGTTTTGCAGACTAAAACACTAATTACATTATCTCATCTCATTGTAAAGTGGAAAAGGGCAGAACTCAGACACCAGGCACGCGTGGAACACAAAAAAAAATGAATGATTGTTGAAGAATTCATGTAGCGTAACCTTGGGGAAAGACCTAACGACATTCTTTGGATGTTATTTTTGGATTCTTCATTCTGCTAGAGGTTTGTCTTTGAGATGAGAATTTAACTGTAACATGTCATTTCTATGTTTCTGGCTGTTAACTGATGAGCTCTGAAAAGCTCTGTTTTACTTATAACATCATTTTCTTTTGAAGGTTTGTAGATAGATTAGTACTGTATGCAGGTTCTTGTGAATGCTGGGGTGTGTAAGACTAGAACTTTTCTGTAAAAAATTGATGTTTTCATATGAAAAATTAAATCTAATAATGTATTTTTTGTTTTGGTCTAGTTATCTTTGAATTTAAGAGGGAAGAATTTCTAATTTTACAGCATTAGAAGAGTGGGACTATAAGTTTTGCTGACATACATCTTGCGAAGTAGTTGTCCAAAAAATTCAGTGTAGTAAGTCATATTTTATCGATTTTTGTTTGGTATAAAACTACAATCAACATATTGAGAAAGATGGACATTAGTTTTCTAGTATGACTTTATATAACTCATACAATTACTGAGCATGCGAATTTCAAGATAGTGGGTTGACAACTTGTTTTTTACTAAAGTTTGATTTAAAAGCAAAGTTTTTGTTTTAACTACTATATTATAATCTTCAGGTCATTAGAAGTACTCATAATTGGAATTGAATTCTTGAATATATATTATCAACTGAAATGATTAAATTTGGATTTCCTTTGAGTGATGTACCAGGGCAACAGACAAGGGGAGGGTTAAGGCTAAGTTTAATGATTGTCACAATGCTTTATCTATCATATTGGGTGATATGCATTAGTATCAAGGCTGACAAGTAACATCCCACTCTTCCAATGAGGTGGAGTTTTCTTGAAACTAGTCACTTTCTGCTACTAGGCAAGTATATGAATACAATCTCTTGCAAAAATGAAAATACACTCAATGGAACCCAAGATAATTACTTTCGGCAATGTGTAGAATTCATGACTGAACAAAAATTTGCTATGACATCTGAGAAGAAAGAAAAATTGATGAATACCCAAGTTGGAGGGTTAGGCCTTTTGATATAAGGTATATCTTATTGTTGTTTGTTAGAATACCAAAAAACATTTACATCCCACCCTCGCTGAAAATATTTACTTGTGGAAACCTCTGAATTTTTTTTTTAATATACAATGCCCTGTCGCATTTTTGACGACTTTTGGCCACGTCCGACGAGGTTTCCAAAGATCTGACAAGAGCAATCGTCAGACCACCAACAACCACTTGTTGCAAATTTGACGCCATACCCTATATTTTTCGACGACCTATGGACTCATCCGGCGAGGTTGCCATAGCTCCATCAAGCGAGACCGCCGGATAACCGATGAGAAAGCATTGAAAATTCGACAAACCATTCCTCTAATTCAATGGAATAATCCCAAATTTTTATAGAAGAACTAGCTGACATTCGACAAGGAGAAGTCAGATTTTCAACAAGGATAAGTCGGATTTTAGACGAGTAGTCATTGGACATTTGATGACCTAGTGGTGAAATATTTCGGCTTAGAACATTGATAAATTGACGGGCACTGGCTTGTAGTTGAATATCCAATGTTATGCCACCAAAAAAAAGAATAATTGAGGTTGTCGAATAACCAACTAGGTATTGTCGAATTTCAGACATGGAAGCCGTCGGATTTTGGGCTCAAATTATGTTGTGTATGTGAAGAGTTCCTTCCTCCATGATGATATCAAAGGAGATAAATATATGTAGTAGCCATAAGTTTTTGTTACTAATCCATCTCTTCTTTTCAGGATGAATAAATCATTATATGGGATAAAACAAGCTCCTAGAGCTTGGTATGCCAAGATAGATGGCTTTCTACTATCTCAATATTTTAGTAGATGCAAGTCTAATCAAAATGTCTATTTGAAGGTGATTCATGGCTCAATTTTAATTATTGTGTTGTACGTGGATGACCTTTTGATGACCGGAATTTACATGAAAGAAATTTCCTCCTTTGAGGATGCTTTGAACCATGCCTTCTCCATGACTGATTTGGGACAATCGAGCAAATTTTTGGGGCTTGATATTTCCCAATCAGCTTCTAGAATAAAAATACATCAGTCCAAATATGATTCAGATTTGATAAATAATTTCAACAAGAAATATTGCAAGCCAAGCAAGATTCATTTCCTCTCAGCAGTTAAACTTGAAGAAGTGGATTCAACTCCCTTGGTGAAAAACACTCTGTACATGCAGCTTGTTGGTTGTCTTATCTATATTACTCACATGCGAACTGATATTATTATGCAGTGAGTGTGGTATATAGACATATGGAGAATCGACATGAGATCCATTGGAGGGAGGAAAAGAGAATCTTGCACTTTGTGCAAGGAGCCAAGACACATGGGATTCACTATGTTGCAAAATCTTATCTTGATTTTGCTGGTTTTAGTGATTCTGATTGGGATGGTAATAGCACTAATAGAAAATAAAATTCTGGATATATGTTTATGCTTACAGATGGACCAATTTTCTGGTCAAGTAAAATCAAATTTTCATTTCACTTTCTTCTATAGAGGCAGAATACAGAGCAGTTGTGAATGCAATTACTCAATTTTTGTGGTTGCAAGGAATAATTGGAGAGTTTGGGATTGAATCTATCACATACATAATATTTTTTGTGACAATTAGAATGTTATTCAAATCTCAATAGAAATTTTTCTGAGGTAGTGAACCAAAAATATGGAGATCCATATGCACTACATCAAAGGACTTGTGCGTGATGAGATCATTGCTTTGCATTATTGCACACCATCTGAGCAAGTTGCAGACATCTTCACCAAGTAATTATATGAGAATAATTTCAGCCATCTCAAATCAATGCTTGGGATAGTTGATAATATGGTGGATAAATATTGAAGACAATATTTCACAATTTTTGTTCATCTCCATGTTTGAGGGGAGGTTTTTTTCCCATGTGGTTTTCCTTCTTTCATTGTTTTTATGGACAAGCAGTATGTAAAAGATGACTAGGCCTTGTTGTAAGGAACTATATATTTGATATATTTAAAATAATTCAGGATTATATAGGGTATCATAATAATCAAAATCCCATTCACATACTTAGGATGTAATTATTAATCTTTATGGTTAATTCCCTAGGTTCTAGACTAGCTAGTTGGCATCCACTTGCACCACTTGGTAAAAAATTTCCATGAATACATCCAAGGGAACCCTTCATATATTTTAGATAATATTCTACCAACTATACAATAATTTTCAGTTTAGTAAGTGTTCCTTCCTGCATTATCCATACATAGACTATTTTTTCAGCACCATACAAGGCAGTCACATGGAAACTGCCTTGTTTTTTTCCCAACACATCCTCCATATTTTTCTCTCTTGAAATAATTATAATATTGACTTTCCATCACTCATTCACTGACACAGCTTATTAATCTGGTTTTTGAACTTTCGGTACTGATTTGGAAAGTGTTTTATGCACCTAGGGTTTTTTTTACTTTTAGTTAGCCTGCCAATTATGAGGATTCAGCTTTCCTCCTTAAATATTTGAATATCTGATCTAATTGTATATCTGGAAAACCTATTCTTCTATAAGGTTGGATGATGTACACTTATGCAATGAAATTTAGTGTTATGCACCAATTTTAGTCTCCAATTTTGAGTGGATCTTTGCATGTCTTCTAGGAAATTTTGTGAGTTCAATTGTACTGAGACTTGGATTAATTTCCACAAATGATGTCTTGGAAATTAGTTGGACAGAAACCATCTATCCATGTGTTGAATTTTAAATGGAAACAGATCCAATAAAAACCTTTCCAAAATTATTTTCTTAGTTAGTCCCTACCACTTACGAAAATTGGAAAATTTGGGGAAATCTAATATGGACCCCATGTGTGCGAGTGGAGAAAGTCCAGAACGGAAAGCACTGCTGAGATATTTTCATGGGGATATCATGAGTAAATTTTGTGTAAATCCATGAAGAATGTCCATGGGAACGATGGAGAATAAGGCTGTAAAAGTTTGTAGGGAAGGCTATGTGTTAGAACCATGAGGAAATGTCTATGGACGTGAAGGAGAAAAGGTCCATAGAGTGAAGTACATGAGTGTGGTGGAGTTCGTCTATAGGGTGCAAATGTGAAGAGTAGTTGATGGGGGCCATGGATCAAAGTCTGTAGGAGCGACAATGTAAAGGACCAATGGAAGTCATTGGTCATCGGTCAAAAGGGTCGTTGGACAATTGTTGTCAGCTAGTGCTAACATTAAACTTCCGACATCAGGATTGATATGTCGGAAGGGTTTATATTTTTGGTCGAATAGTACCAAATTCTGACTTTAAACATCAGGATTGACAGAGTCAAGGGCATCACGTCGATATTGAAAAAGTTGGTATTAGCCAACTAGAGAGGGCCACGATGGTGATTCAGATAAAAAAATGAGTATAGAGCCCAAAAATTATTTTAGCCATAACAAGAGTAGCTTGGATCAGAATTGGATGAGATATACATTGTTGAAACTCCATTAACGAAGTTTATATAAGTGAAAATGAAAATACCAAGTCCATTTTGCTTCAATTTAATAGAAATTTCAAATTAGTGACTTTTAAATATCTGTGTCCAGTGACCCAATGGGAGCTATAATTGGGATGAAATTGTTATGGCATTTTCTTAGACTACGCAATCATTTAAATTTAGAAGCATGGGTCCAAATTCCAAATGGTGTGGATTTGAGGTGTGAAAGAAGGTCAAAACGCAGTATTTTGGATCACGTTTTTAGGATTTTAAAAAATATTGAAAAAGGTAAAAGTGGCCCTAGATGTCAAAACCACGAAAAATTTATGAACTTGAAATTTTACCTACTCATTAAAAAAATCAACTTTTGTTATACAATTTTTTCCTAGAAATGTGTCTTTTGGGATATAGCCATTTTTATCGAAATTCCAAGTATGGGAAAAGTTGCAAAAGTCAAAAGTAGTCAAACCCGTTATTTTATATAGGTTTAATGGTGCATCATATCAAATATATGAAAGTTTATCAGTGATTACTGTTATATGTACTAACTTCTCCTAGTATAAAATTTTTTCTAGTTCTTTCTATATTTTCTTCTACAAGTTGTTGAAGTTGGCCTCCAAAGCCAATTACACCTATGGAAAAAAATTTCGGAATTGGACAAAATTAGAATTTTTTGAAGAATGTAAAGTGCATATGCAAAATATGAATTAATCATGAATATAGGAATTGGGAAGATTATCCAGAGGGGAACATCGTTGCACAATCAGATTTTGAATGAGGAATTTATATGTCTTTGAGATTCAAACTGAAAATTTTCTATAACCCTAATTTGACAAAAGAAATTATCAATTGGGGTAGTTCCTAGAATGCATGGAGATTAAATTTTGTGAATTTACAAGAAAGAGAAGAAGTTGAAAAAAAGAAAATTTGTAATGTCCTCTTATAATTAAGCACCAAAGACACTTGTTAACCTATTTAATTCTCATAGGTCCGAATGAATATTAATGAAAAAGGAAATTTACTGATGACTAATAGTATTGGGTGTTAATTTTTCAACATTAAGCTAGCATTGTTAGGATCTTTAACTGAGAGAATAACAAGTACAATAATCAAACACAAGAGACAATGAACACAATGTTTTTCCTCGGGGAAACCATAAATGGAGAAAACCCCACAACTTCCTCAAAGATAGAATCAACACCAAAACAGTAAAAGCCCAAAACAGTAAGTGATCTCCCAACAGCAGTAATCTTCTTTTTGTCTAGCCCCAATGTTTTCTCCTTCCTCAACTATGTGCTACACTTGAGTGTGCATGAGTTGTGTGATAAATAGAGACTCCAGTTCTCTATTTATACTAATCTCGACATGACTAAAACCCTACCATGGTCGACCTCTACTAGGAGAGTCTAATAACCTGAGTGCCCCAGAACTGCAGGGACTTTAACCCTTAGACAATCGGAGGGTTACCCAAAATGACTTGACATGACTTGTTTACATTATTGATCCTCCCGATCGAAACATTGAGGCATGACAACATGACTCAATTACATTATAGATACATCCCAAAATAAACATCAGGTTAAAATACATAAGATACATAGATGAATACTCGATCTCGATCATCACTGGATCTGGATCATCATCACTGGATCTGGATCATCACTGGATCTGGATCATCATTGGATCTGGATCATCATCACTGGATCTGGATCATCATCACTGGATCTGGATCATTACTCGATCTCGATCATCACTGGGCATCATCACTGGATATGGATCATCACTTGATCTGAATCATCACTTCTGGATCATCATCACTAGATCTGGATCATCACTCGATTGGATCATCACTCGATATGGATCATCACTAGTGCTATCTCATGATTCTTCTTGTCATAGGAAGTTCTACAGAGCCAGCCCTTTTTCATGCTCGTTGTAGGCCTAGCCCCCATTTAAGTCTTCTTCGGCACTTAGATCTGACCTACTCGTCAGAAAGGCACAGTACTCACATCCATCCAGGCAGGAACACATCCTGCTCACAATGATGGAAGAATTCTGCACTTCCATCCAGGCTAAAACACATCCTGCTCACAATGATGGAAGATTTCCTCACTTTCATCTAGGATGGAACCACATCCTGCTCACAATGATGGAAGAACTATGTTCTTCCACCCAGGTCGGAACCACATCCTACTCACAATGATGAAAGACTCCCATTTAGGCTGGAACACATCCTGCTCACAATGATAAAATATTTCTGGACTTACATTCATCCAGGTGGGAACACATCCTGCTCATAATGATGAAAAGGCTCTACACTTACATCCATCCAGGTGGGAACACATCCTGCTCACAAAAATGGAAGGGCTCTGCACTCACATATGATCTTGTACGAACCAATCCTACAGTCATATCAGAATGCCCCCCAGTCCTCTTTGACTGAGCTACCTGGTAACTGACCAGGTGCCTCCATTCTCCTAGAGAATGGAAGTTTTCCTTACATCAGACCTGCTCGTTGGAATGGCCAACACTCACATCTAACATGGAAGGAACTTAATCCTTTAGCCATGATAGAATGGTTTAGCCCTTACATTTGATCAAGTGGGAACACATCCCTCTATCACATCAGAATGGCTTCTCAGTCCTAAACTGAGTTTTCCTGGCACCTCACTAGGTAGCTCCATTCAAAGAATGGCAATTGCCCTTACATCTATCCTACTTGATAGAATGGCCAGCACTCATATCTGACATGGAAGGAAGTAATCCTCTCACCATGATAGAATGGCTCAGCCCTTATATCTAACCTACTCGTCAGAATGGCTATTGATCTTAGCACTCATATCTGACATGGAAGGAACCAATCTTTTCACCATGATAGAATGGCTTAACCCTTACATCCAACCATGGAAAGAACCAATCCTCTCACCATGAGAGAAAGGCTATGGGACTCATCACTTTCCCTAGGAGGAAATATTGATCTGGAGAACACCAATATTCTCCTTGAAGTACTCAAATTTCACCCTAGCCAATGGTTTTGTCAAGACATGAGCTATATATTCCTCCATCGCAACATATTGGAGCTTCACTGCTCCCCTCTGCACCATATTCCTGATATAGTGGTTGTTGATGTAATTGTAACTTCAAAATGTATTCATTTGTATTTCTTATGTATTGTAACCCGATGTTTATTCCGGGATGTATTTTAATGTATTTGATTCATGTCATACCCCGATGTTTATTTTGGGAAGTTTCTATAATGAGAAAGTCATGTCAAGTCATTGTGGGTAACCCTCCTATTGGTCAAGGGTTAAAGTCCCCACAGTTGTGGGGCCCTTGGGTTATTAGACTATCCTACTGAATTCAACCCTAGGTGAGTCATTGTAAGTTGGGGCAATAGTCCCCACCATTGTGTTACCCTCCTATTGGTCGAAGGAGGAAAAGTCCCCACAAGTGGTGGGGCACTAGGGTTATTAGACACTCCTAGAGATGTTGGCTCTAGTAAGTAATTGTTAAGTGAGGCTGGCATGTTGGAGTGCACTTCAAGTGAACGAAAGAATATAAATAGAGAGTGAGCCTCTCTATTTATCTCACTTGCAACACTCACACTCACTCATTGGGGTGCATGAGTGAGAGAGGAGAAGCTCTCTTAGTGTGAGAGAGAGAGACTGCTGCTATGTGGAGATCATCTTACTATTTTCTAGTTTTACCTTTTTGGTGCTAATTCTATCTCTAAGGAAGTTGCAGGGTTTTCTCCTTTATGGTTTCCCTGAGGAAAATTCTTTTTGTTTCTTGTCTCTTGTGTTGTGCTTGTGTTTTATTGATGTGCATGTTATTTTCTCAGTTAAAGATCCTAAGATCATAATGCTAGCTTGAATGTTGAAAAACTAACATGGTATCAGAGCTAACTTGAGAAGAAGACATTACGCAACTGTAGAAGCTAGGGATTCTTACTTTTTGGGTCTCTCTCCATAATCCATCTGCAAAAGTATGCTAGGCTGACTCTCCATTGAAGGGCGTTGTTACCACCTAAGTTGTACTTAGTGTTTTTTTATCAAGTGAGCCTAGTGAACTGGACAAGGATAACTTGTTCGAACTTCAGAGAACCTTCATTCTTGCTTCTCAAAAGCTTTGTTGTACTATATCACATGTTCATACCCCATGGGGGAATTGTAATAAATGTTCTAGCATGATAGTGTCTGTAAAAGACTCGGTCTCTTAGACTTTATTTGTCAATCCGATCAGCCCAGGGTGTTTTTTCCCTTGGTTATTATTGATTGTTGAATAAACGACTGATAATTTCTGAGTTTTTCACTCCATACCTCCAAAATTGGGGTGGTCGGCTTGGCATTTAGGCCTATTGAGGTTATTAGAGTCTATGTGTCAATGTATAAACATGCTAGACATCATTTTTGAGTCATATGAACATGTCTAAGTCCCCTTAGGTGTTTTTCAATTTTTCAATTTTTTAGTTTTTTCAGAGTTTTTTATTAAAATTTAATTTTTCCAAAACATAGGCTTTTTTTTAATAGTTTAATTGGAAAAATTGATTTTGTAATAAAAGTGGGCCAAATAATCGGTTTCATTCATGTAGGTGCTCATTCTCAAGCTAAGAGCACCATGTAAACCCATGGACACACTATTTCCTAGTTTTGAGTTATTTTCCATCACTCAGGTCAGAAAGCCCCAAAAATCAATTATTCATTATTTCAATTAATAAATTGATGAATAAATGGAGCAAATACAAAATCATAGATCAGTGGATTCTCAGCCGATTTGATTGAAATCAGTCAAATCTGAAGCAAATTGACTGGATCTAACAAATCCTTGACTGAAGGAGGTGATCAATTCAGATCTAGAGTTGATCTTCAACATCCTTTATGGGGAATTTTGCCCTCCCTCTCTCCTCAACACGTTTTGGCTCATCTGGATGAGTTTTGGTGGATGCTTCAGTCAACAGGTTGAGGTGTCAGTTAGATCAGCTCTCTGATTGACAATTGCACTCAGTGAGACACAGATCTAGCTCAGTTAGACATAGATCAGGAATTTATGGACTCTCCATCAACATATTTGGTCTATCTCCTTGAGATTTGTGCCCCCCATGGGCTGGATCTCCTAGTTTTTGTATATATCCTGCTTGAGGCTCCCTCTTCCAACGTAGTTAGAGCTGGACTGAAGGGATTGCCATTGTAACTTTGTATTTGATAATAATTTGTGAATAAAGAAGCTTTGGAGGCTATACTATGTAGTGCATGTGTATGTGTGGATTCTCAGTGTTATGCTGCTGATGTGGTAGCTGTAATTTCT
>LPNX010441421.1:4947-21284 GCA_001517045.1 Pseudotsuga menziesii | reverse complement strand
TTGTTTGAAGCAAATTTTTCAGCAATCATACCAATGGTTTTTGCTGCAACCCGGGCTGGGACTGCTTTTTGTTCTTTGAAAATAGCCTTGTTCCTAGCAAGCCATAGTTTCCAGCATAGATTCTTTGGAATACAAGCCCAAAGACGTTGCAGAGTTGGAATCTTGTTCAGGGAACCAGGAAAGTACTTACTCCATTCGGCAAAAAGCTGAGATATTATGACAGGAAGATTTAAGGCCATACCCGGGGGGAGGACAGACCGCCAGACCATTCGGGAAAAGTTGCATTGGAGGAAAAGATGACTGATAGTTTCTTCATCACAGTTACACAAAGTGCATCTGGATGGGCCGCTAATTCCCCTTTTCTTTAAATTCTCGGCAGTAAGAAGCTTGTTGTGAAGGAGGAGCCAAATAAAGCTATTTACTTTTGGGATGCAGTCAGAGTGCCATACTTTTTTCAACATTTTATTTGCCCCAGGCAGTTCCTTGGCTATTTTTTTGTATCCTTCTTTGACGTTGTACTTTCCAGTTTTCCCCCAGCCGATATGATCCTTAGCTGAAACATTCGAAGGGGACAGCCCATGAAGGGAAGAAAGGAGAGTGACAGCAGCGTTAGATAATTGATATGGAGGGGATAACTCCTTCCAACCTGCCCAAGTCCCCTTTGCATCCCAGAGTGAGAGATCGTAAAGAGTGTAAATCCCTTGTTCATTTGCCCATTCTGCAAGAAGATTTTGTCCCGGAAGCGTAGAGCGAGGGGGCTGTCCCAAAATTTTACTTTTCCATAAATTGATTTTTTTCCCATTCCCGGGAATCCAATATAGATCATCTTTGATCAGACTGAGAGAAACTTTGCACAACTGCCATAAATTTGTACCATGGCCTTCCCAAGTGTTGTCTAGCAGCTTAGACCTGGATCGCCTTATGTATTTCTTCCTGATGACCTCCTTCCACCATTCCTTTCTGCCAGTGATCAACCTCCAAACTAATCTAGCTCCCATGGCTTTGCCCATGTGTTCTGGATCCCGGATGCCAGTGCCACCTTGGTTTTTGGGTTTCTTGACCGTATCCCATTTAACAAGATGGAATTTTTTGGTCTGGGTTTTACCACCCTGCCACAATTTTTTTTTGATTTCCTTGGATATGCTGTTCATGACATTTCTAGGAGCTAACACCATGGAGCTTGTGTAGATAGGGTAAGATGAGAGAATGGATCGAATTAAAACAATCTTACCTGCTAGGTTCAGCCATTTCGAGCCCAAAGAGTGGATTTTATCTTTAATCTTCTGAATGATTGGGGTCCACATTGAGGAAGCAAAGGATTTTTTAACGATGGGAATACCAAGATAATTGAAGTGGGTCCATGTGGAATTTGCTTTAATTTGCAGAAGCTGGGAGATACGACTTAGGATTGGGGCTGGGCAATTCCACCCATAGATTTGGATTTTGTTCAGATTCACCGCACTTCCCGAGGCTTGGAGAAATAATTCGAGCGGGCTAAGGATATTTCTGGCTATTTGAATGGAGGCTATTCCAAGGAGGATGGTATCATCGGCAAATAAGGCATGATTGATTGGAGGGACTCCACTTCTAAAGGAGAGACCAGGGAGGGAGCCTTCAATTTGGAGTTTGTTCATTTTTCTGCTTAATGAGTCAGCTACCAAGATATAGAGGAAGGGTGAAAGCGGACACCCTTGCCTTACCCCCCGGGAAGCTTTAAAGAACTCGGTAGGTCTCCCATTTACAAGAGGCGCTATCCAAGGAGAGGTGATGCATGCCTTGACCTGGTTTATGAAGACCAGGGGGAAGCCAAACTTGCCGAGCACCAAAAAAATGAATTCATGCCTCAGCCTGTCAAAGGCATTAGCCAGATCTAGTTTAATGGCCATTTCGGGATCACCTTTTTTGCAGCTGGAGTGGATGGCTTCCTGAACCAAAAGGATGTTGTCACTGATTTGCCTTCCTGATATGAAACCACCTTGGTTTGGAGAAATAAGGGAGGGGATAATTTGTTTAAGCCGTAAAGACAGCACTTTGGAAAATATTTTGTAGGACGCATTGCAGAGGGAGATGGGTCTGAATTTTTTAATGGAGGAGGGATTGCGTTCTTTCGAAATTAGGGCCAAAAAGGTGGAGTTAGTTGCACCTCCCATGTTTCCTTTTCCCATCCAGGAAATGAGGCGCATCAGGTCTTTCTTGATCAAGGGCCAAAAAATTCTGTAGAAGCGGATAGGGAAGCCATCCGGGCCAGGGGCCTTGTCCGGATGCAGAGTCCATATAGCAGTTTGGACCTCCGACTCCGAAATAGGGGATTCCAACTTGATTCTTGCATCGTGGCTAATGAGGGAGGGGATATCAGAAATAATTTCCTCCATGAGGCGAAGAGGAACTTGCTCCTCGTTATTATACAAATGAGAAAAGAAAGTCCTTACCTCAGTTTTGATAGCCGCTTGCCCTTGGAGGAGGGTACCATCTTCGGCTTTTAGCTCACTCAAGGAGTTCCAACATTGCCTGTCTCTGCATTGATTCTGAAATTTTTTTGTATTCTGATCTCCCCCTTGCAGCCACAAAGTTCTAGCTCGCAGCCTCCAAACCTCCGCTTCCTGCCTTAAAATTCTCTGCAAGGTCGTTTCCAGCTCAACCTCCTTACAGAAATGAAACTGAGTGATCGTATTTGTTTCCATCTCACCTTGAAGGATCTCCATTTCTTTTAGAATTGTTTCCTTCTGAAGAGCTGGCTCCTGGAAATGATTTTTTACCCACGTTTTCAATGCTTCCTTAACACGTTTCAGTTTCTGCTCCCATGAGAAGGCAGGGGAACCTGGAATGAAGCATCTCCAGGCATTGATAATAATATCTCTAACCCCCTCAGTTTCCAACCATATCCAGTTAAATTTGAAAGGAATAGGACCAAGGTTTTCCTTTGGAGGAAAGAAGAGACATATCGGTTTGTGATCAGAGACCGCAGCGCACAAAATTTTGGACTCTGGCTGGGATGTGATAAGATGAGTGCTGACCAGAAAACGATCCAATCTTGCGGCGATATGACCTGGGCCGACCCTTTTATTGTTCCATGTGTAAACACCGTTCTTGGGTTTGATGTCTGACAGATTCCAATGGGAGATTAGATCTTCTAATCTCTCCCCAAACGGGTCTCTTACTTTGGTGCCTCCTCTTCGTTCTTCTGCAGAGATGGTTACATTAAAATCTACCGCTATATAACAAGGAAGGAGCAACTTGCCAGCGCATTGGTCCTCAAGAGAATTCCAAAACCTATCCTTTTGGGCATTCAGGGTTGGGCCATACACATTTCCAACCCAGAATTTCTTTTTACTGTCTTTATCTTCAAGTTTTGTTAGAAGCCAATTTCTATCTTCTATGGCCTCAAGCATTTCATATTGTTCAGAATTCCACCAGCTTAAAAGACCGCCTGAAGCACCTAGGGCGCTGGTGGCTATACTAGTTCATTTTTTCCAAATGATTTTGAGTGTTTCTAGGCTATCTTCAGCTGATTTTTTAGTCTCCTGGATGAGGATGATAGAGGCAGACTCCATTGTTTTAAATATTTTGATAACCTCTAATTTCTGCATGCCTCCCAAACCTCTGCAATTCCAGGAGACTACTTTCATTATTTCCTAGAATGCTTCGAGGCCTTGTCTTTTTCCCTTTTTTCTTCCTCCGCACTTAGAAGGTATTTGTTTTCTGGAGCGCTTTTGACTAAGAAGTCTAGGTTTGACTGCTTTCCTGCTGCCTTTTCTCTGGCTGCCTCATGTTCTTGGATTATTTTGTTGGACTTTCTTCCCTTTCTAAATAGTGGTTCTTGCTCTTCTGCCGAAGTGTCTGTTATTTCTTCCGAGCTAACTTTAGCCCTCAACCTTGTGATGGAGCCTTCAGACATTGTTACTGGCTCCTTCCTTACCGGGGAATGCGCTATCTCCTCGTTCTGTCCTTCCTTTTCCTGCTGCTGCAAGTCTGTTTCCTTTGGATCTGGATCCTTCAGCTTCTCCATTTCTGGTGTGGTTTCCTGTTGCTCCTCTTCTTGTGTGTCCTCTTCTAAGGCCTCAAATCTATTTCTGGTGGTGTTATTTGCCCCATTGTCCTGCTGCTTTGTGGCTTTGACGGTTTTTATCCCACTGGCTACATTCCAGCCTTCACTGGCAGGGTTTTCAAGAGTGGGTTTCTCTGGCTTCTTCGGGCAGGACTTGGCAAAGTGCCCATATTCATGACAATATTTGCATTTGAAGGGGATTTACTCGTAGTCTACTGTCTGAAGATGGGTCCAGCCGTCAATGGATAAGTTGATGGATTCTGGCAGACCTTTTTCCAGATCAACTTCGACACAGATGCGAGCACAGGAAAACATTGGGGCTTTTGGCTCAGATTTATCAACATATTTCCCTAGGGTATTTCCTATTGTCCGGAAATCCTCGTCATTCTAGCAGTGGAGAGGGAGATGAGGAAGTTTAACCCATACTGGGACTGCCTTTGGAATATCTTTTTCCGGATTAAAAGACAGATCCCATTTGTTCAGATACATACCTCTTGGACCCATAAAATAGGGCCCATTCCTGAAGATTAAGTCTCGATCTTCTTTTCTTTCAAAGATGAAGGCAAAATACCCTTTGCCGCAGAAGATCTGCTGAACCTACCCTTGGATTAGGGTTATCCAGTTTTTGTTTAGCCAGATTTCCACTGAACATGGAGATGGCCATAATCCTGTGAAAAGTCCGATTAGTCCCTTCTCCGAGAGAGTTACAGCTTTTCTCTTCGAAGCCGCAGAGCTTAGCTTCACTTCCGGAATGTCTGCTCTTTTCACGAAGCGAGAGGAAGGGGCTGTGGCTACCGGAACCGGAGGCAGAGCGTCCACAATGATCTTGAACCGGTCTTCAACGGAAGGTTCGGTTGGATCCATTTCCGGACCACCGACCGACGAGGATGCCCCTCGAGCAACCAACGCGACAGGCGCACATAGGCTAGGGTTCGAAACGCGATAGTTCCAAAGAGATATATTACACTAAATGATTTTGGGCATATGTTATTCTAACATGCTCAATATATTTTAGTAGTTATGATAGAAAATAAAGGAAGCTGCTGTCCGAAGTGGCCTCAGGAGAGTTCAAATCCCCCCAGGGGTCTCCCTTTTCACTAAAATCTTAAAATTTTTGCAAAGTTGTAAGATCTTGGTTTCAGCCTGTATAAGGACCAAGAAGTTTCTAATATTTCAGTTTGTTGATACTGTAACCAATAAGAAATAAAATTATTTTGGAATAGGCTCTTTCGATCCCATTCCCCATCCCCCCTGGGGGGATTTGCGCCGGTGTCCTTTTCGTCGCTTTCTGGTTATTTCTTTTTTAAACTAGCATTGATCTAATTTGCAGGGTAGTATAATTGATTTTAGTATTAATTTCATATTCCACTTTTGTTTTCAAAGTAATCATAACACTTACCCCACGATTTCCCAATTGACCCGAAAGGGGAAAGAGATTCACGGTAGGACTAATTAGAAAACCAGAATTGTGTATTTGTTTTATTTTTCATCTTTTATTTATCAAAAAATTTAAAATTAACCTCTCCTCGATTCCCCGATTGAGATCCACTTGGATCGAAAGAGGTTCCTGGAGGGTTTTTCTTTTAAACAAGAACACTCAGTTTAAAACTTACTAAAATTGACAAGACTCCAGTGTGTATGCTCTGCACTTGGCTGTGGTTCATCTAATCAGTCAAGTTATATCAAAAGCACTTGGGTGACTAGTATAATTATGACTCACTCTCCCCAACTGACAAATCATCACGTGAAAATGCAACACCTAGATCAAACCTTTACGGTGGCAAAATACCCAAAGGAAGCGGGAACTTCTAAAAAGTGACCTCGAGGCACCGATCTCTATCACACCCTAATGGGTGCATTACGAACAATAGCCCCAGAGACTCCATTTCAGCCTACATATTCCTTGCGGGTAGCCGTGAAGGTTTAGTTTTGGACATACTCCAAGTACTCTCAGGTATATCTGGAGTCCCCCCTTAGCCTAATTTTAACCAACTCACACTTCAAATTTAACTTAAAACATACCAAGAGGAAATCACAAAACATTCACTCCAAGCACATGAAAGCATATTGATTCTATTTTTGACTCCATTCTAAGGCACTAGTTAATTTCTTACTTTATATATATATTGTGTCTCAGCATTGTGCTTTCGTGTGTTCATCTTTTACATCTTGCCATCTTTGATTATCTATAGTTCATTTGTAAACTCCTAAATAACTCAGTCAGTTTAAACATGACAACACTAAGTAATTTCCCTTAGTAACTTAATAGGGTCTAACCCCCCTTGGCTCCATTATGAGTTGAGCCTAAACGGAGGAGTCAAGAACAAGGTGATAGCCTTGACTCAAGACTTGCCCCCAAGGACACACTGAGTGGCTTGAATATTTTTTCCATCTGACCCAGGTGTGTGAAAGGTGACAATAGGTGCATCTTTCGGTTGAAGCGGAATTCGATTTCGAGCATTTTCAGTTTTCGATGCGGAAATTAGGGCTCTCTATAGAAGAGGAATTTTTGAGTGAGACTAGCATAGGATTGTTCTTCTCATCAAAATCAAAGTTTAGAGACTTGTATCAAGAAATTTGGTTGAGTAAAACTCTAGGAAAGTCAAACTCTAGTTTGACCCCGAGCTAGTAAAACCCTAAATACTAAAACTGCTACGTTTTGGTACATTCGCTATATCTAGATATTGGAGAAGTATCAGGGGATAAAAATTTTAGGGGCCAAAGATAAAATCTTGATGAACACTATGTCCAAAAATAATCCTCATATTGGCTATATTCTGGGAGATATGATCCCTCCAAGTTAGGACTCTAGCCTCTTCCATAATTCATCCCTAAACATGACACCTGGGGATAATTGAAAATATCTTGGGCTAAAGAGGTCCAAATGGAATTCCTGAAGATTTTCCAGAAAGGGCATGGAATTTATTTTCTGTGGTTTGAAGTTCAGAATCAGAAGATGAACCAATGATACATGGCAGTCCGTACAACCTCTCAGTTCTGAACAGTCCTGTAATAGGTCACCTTTGGAAAAGGATCATAAATCCCAATTGATGAAACAAAATCTGATGAAAACTATGGTGTTGGATCAGGGACATGTTATTTTACCTTAGTGCTAAATTTCAGACACATAGGATTAGCAACTTCAGAGATATCATAGAAACAGTAACAGGAATTTCTGCAGAAGAAATTGGAAAACTAGGGCTTCCTATTCCGGGAGCTTCCCTCCACTGTTTTCAGAAAACGAGTACATTGGACAGCTCCATTTGAAGAGATATATCTATCCAATCAGATCTGAAAGATTCCAAGTTTTTAAAATTAGGGTTTCTGTGACAAACCCTAGATCATCTAGCTCCGGAACGAGGATGGACACCTCAAATCGGTAAGATCTAATCTTTTGCAATTACCATTTGAGGTTCTCATTTCAAAGTGATCTATCACATCAGCTTGATGATAATATTTGTGAAGTTGACAACTTCCAAGCATGGAAGTATATGATCTCTCTAAAGAAAATGAATTGGACACCTACATGAGTAGAGAGGTTCCAGTTCCAGAGGGAGATGAGGATAGAAGCATTACACAAGAAGAACTTGCTCAAGGCCAAGAAGATCATTGTTGATTCAGTCACGAATCAACTTGTACTACAAGTGTCTTCCCTAAATAAACCAAATATGTTTGATTCCTTGACCAAGCTATTTGAAGGGAAGAACATACATTAGAAGATGAACTTAAGAAACCAGTTGAAGAATGTGAAGATCCAGAATGCAGAGACCATGCAGTCATAAGGGTCTCTCAAATCAAAGAACAACTTGAAGCGATAAAAGAAGAAGTGAAGAATGCAGAAGTGGTGATGACCACCTTGAATGGCCTCCTAGGATCATGGGATTCATTCATTCGAGGAATGTGTGTGAAAAGGAAAAAATTACTTTCAGTAGTCTCTGGAAAGAGAACACACAAGAAGAGGAAGATCGACTGATAAGAAGAGAAGAGAAGGTGGAAGCAACTGAAGATCAAGCTCTCACCTTCCAAAGAAGATACCTCAAGCAATGAGGAATATGAAGAACTCAACTCTTGAATAACCTCTTATCCACCTTAGCATTTGGATTAGAAACGATGCTATTATGAATGAATAAGATGATGAATCTAAAGGCTCAAGAAGGAGTCTACCCACGAAACAAAGAGGAAGCTCGACTCATAAGAAGAGAAGAGAAGGTGGAAGCAACTAAATATCAAGCTCTCACCTTCCAAAGAAGATACCTCAAGCAATGAGGAATATGAAGAACTCAACTCTTGAAGAACCTCTTATCCACCTTAGCATTTGGATAAGAAACGATGCTATTATGAATGAATAAGACGATGAAGCTAAAGGCTCAAGAAGGAGTCTACCCATGAAACAAATAAAGATAAGTATTCAATTGTCATTTCATTGTTTTGTTATGCATTTGTTTATATTTAGTTCATTATGCATGATAGACTGTTTTCATTAATGACAATATACTACTAATATGCATGTGATGGGTAAGTAGCTCATGGTGCTATACAACTCTCCATTGCTACTTATCTAAGAATGAAACCTCTTTGCTGACATATTGGATTAGTGCACAATCTCAATGTTGTCTTGGTAGAGATGGAAGGCATATAGAAAAATTTCGTGAGATATGGATGAATGTTGTATTGGCTAAAGTAGTTGCATGATCATATATTTATGCATAACTATTTGCGAGTATGAATATTCCTTATGAAATGTTTCTAACCATATAAATGCATTTGACTTGTAGGAAAGATCACATACATAATCACCTACAAGAAAAGAAGAATGAAGACTTGTTCCAAAGAACAAGTGATGACAGTTCAAAGACAAAGAATAATATGACGAGTGCAATGACATCATTGATGCAGAACCTTCCAACCACCAAGAAGAAAGGGAAGACCAGTTCAAGAAGAATGATGTCTAGGATGTAGTATCGAGATCTCAAGAGAAGTTCATATTTCCATCATGCAGTAGATGGAAGCATTGTGGGATACAAAGCAAGATTTGTAGCATGAGGCTTCTCACAAAAAGAAGGCCTAGACTATGAAGAGACATTTACATCCAGTAAGAGTTCAAACATAGATATGACGAGCTTGATGAAGATCTTAACCTTTGATATAAGGTTGAAGATGCAATTCTATACACTAGATGGTCACATAGAATATTAGTAGCATAGGAAGCTACTTGTCACTCCGGTACAGAATGTTTCAGTGCATAGAGTACAGAAGATAGAGGGAGTATGATGCTCTGCTTTAGAGGGAGTGACTACAGAATATCCTGAGGATCGACATGGTACAACAGGATGGACAGATTACTAATGACTTTAGGCTTTACTAAGAGTAAAGTGAACTCCAACCTTTGCTTCAAGGTTGAAGGCAGAAGACCAGCGATGCTCCTGTTATGTGTCGATGCACTATTTAGGCATGGAGGTGTGGACAAAGGAAGTATGCAGTAGAGATCCTAAAGATGTTCAGGACGATGGACTACATAAGCACACCTATGGCATCGAACTTGAAGCTATTGAGTGTTGTTTCATCAGAGATGGTTGATGCTATGATGTATCATCAGATGATTGGTTCATTAATGTACATGACGAACACAATACCAGACATTTGCTTTGCTATGAACACCTTGAGCCAGTTCTTGACAGATATGATAAATTTTCACTTGATTGCTGCAAAGCATATTCTGAGGTACCTGCGATGTATGGTTGATTATGAGCTCAAGTATGATGTGAATCAAAAGATTAACCTGGAGGGTTATGTTGATTCAGATTGGGTATGCAGTTCCATCAACAGGAAGAGTATTTCAGGATGTTGCTTCAGTATGGGACCAAGTGTGATCTCTTGGTTTAGCTGGAAGTAATCCTGTGTGGTACTGAGTATAGCTGAAGTAGAGTATGTCACAGCTTATTCAGCTAGTTGTGAGGAAGTATGGCTACGGAAGCTACTGTCTGATTTATTTGATCTCCAGTTGGATGCTACTTGTATACATTGTGACAACCAGAGTTGCGTGAAGTTGCCAGAGAATCCAGTGTTCCATGACAAGTCGAAGCATATCGAGATCAAGTATCACTATATCAGGGATATGGTGTAGAAGGGAGTAGTGAAGCTCCAGTATGTTGCGACGGAGGAACAGATAGCTGATGTCTTGACAATGCCATTGGCTAGGGTCAAGTTTGAGTACTTCAGGGAGAATCTTGGTGTTCTCCAGATCGAGATTTCCTCAAAGGGAAAGTGATGAGTCCCATAGCCATTCTGACATGGTGAGAGGATTGGTTCCTTCCATGGTTAGATGTAAGGGCTGAGCCATTCTGTCATGGTGAGAGGATTGGTTCCTTCCATGGTTAGATGTAAGGGCTGAGCCATTCTGTCATGGTGAGAGGATTGGTTCCTTCCATGATAGATATGGGTGCTGAGATCCATAGCCATTCTGACATGTTGAGAAGATTGGTTCCTTCCATGGTCAGATGTAAGGGCTGAGCCATTCTGTCATGGTGAGAGGATTGGTTCCTTCCATGACAGATATGAGTGCTAAGCCATTTTGATATGATTATAGGATTGGTTCCTACATGATCACATATAAGGGCTAATGCCATTTTGGAATGGAGCTGACTGGTGAGGTACCAGGAAAACTCAGTCTAGGACTGAGGGCTGTTCTGATATGACCGTGAGAATTTCTCTCACATTATCAGATATGAGTGCATGGCCATTTTGATGTGATAGAGAGATGTGTTCCCACTTGATCAGATGTAAGGGCTGAAGCCATTCTTTCATGGCTAAAGGATTAGGTTCCTCCCATGTCAAATATGAGTGCTAAGCCATTCTAACTTAGTGTCAAATATAAGGGCTACCACCATTCTTTGAATGGAGCTACCTGGTGAGGTACCATGGATCCTCATTATAGGACTGAGAGCCAATCTGATGTGACTGAGGGATGTGTTCCCACATGATCAGATGTGAGTTCTGTGCCTTTCCATAGATGATAGTATTTTGGGTTCCTATAATGCTAGTGGTTGTAAGTGCTAATCCTTTTCATAGATGATAGTAATTTGAGTTCCTATCATGCTGGTGATTGTAAGTGCTATGCCTTTTTCACAGATGGTAGTAGTTTGAGTTCCTACCATGCCGGTGATTGTAAGTGTTGAGCCTTTCCACAGATAGTAGTAGTTTGAGTTCCTACCATGCCAGTGTATGTGAGTGTTGTGCCTTTCCACAAATGATATTAGTTTAGGTTCCTATCATGATGGTGGTTGTAAGTGCTGAGCCTTTTCATAGATGATAATAGTTTGAGTTCCTATCATGCTGGTGAATGTGAGTGCTGGGCCTTTCTGATATGATTATAGGATTGGTTCCTACATGATCAGATGTGAGTGCTGGGCCTTTCTGATATGATTATAGGATTGGTTCCTACATGATCAGATGTGAGTGCTGGGCATGCCTTTCTGATGAGTAGGTTAGATGTAAGTGCTGGATAGGCCATTCTGACTTGGTGTCAGATATAAGAACTGAAGAAAGACCTACATGGAGGCTAGGTCTATAACCCGCATGAAAAAGGGCTGGCTCTGTAGAACTTCCTGTGACGAGAAGAATCATGAGATAGCACTTGTGGTACTGATCCAGATTGAGTGAGGATCTAGATCTAGTGATGATGATTCAACAGTGATGATTCAATAGTGATGATCTAGATTCAGAGATGATCTAGATCGAGTGATGATCCAGATCTAGTGATGATGTCCAGTGATGATCCAGATCGAGTGATGATCCAAATCCAGTGACGATGTCTAGTGATGATCCAGATCGAGTGATGATCCAGATCGAGTGATGATCCATATCTAGTGATGATGATCCAGATCGAGTGATGATCCATATCTAGTGATGATGATCCAGATTGAGTGATGATCCAGATCTAGTGATGATGATCCAGATTGAGTGATGATCCAGATCCAGTGAATGATAATCTAGTTTGATTGATAATCTAGATTCAGTGATGATGATCCAGATCAAGTGATAATCCAGATCCAAATGAAGATGACTTATAGATGAAGATGAATTGAATATGAAGATGACCTTAAGATGATGAAGACCTGACAATGACCCAGATGACACAGAGAAGAAGACTTGTGCTGATAAATTGTGTTGAGAGAATACCTTCCTAGTTAAGAGGGAGTGTTGATGTAATTGTAACTTCGGAATGTATTCATCCGTATTTCTTATGTATTGTAACCTGATGTTTATTACAGGATGTATTGTAATGTATTTGAGTCATGTCATACCCCAATGTTTATTCCGAGAATTTTCTATAATGAGAAATTCATGTCAAGTCATTGTGGGTAACCCTCCTATTGGTCAAGGGTTAAAGTCCCCATAGTTGTGGGGCCCTTAGCTTATTAGACTATCCTAGTGAATTTGACCCTAGGTGAGTCATTGTAAGTTAGGGAAATAGTCCCCACCATTGTGTTACCCTCCTATTGGTCGAAGGAGGAAAATTCCCCACAAGTGGTGGGGTACTAGGGTTATTAGACACTCCTAGAGATGTCGGCTCTAGTAAGTAATTGTTAAGTGAGGCCAACATGTTGGAGTGCACTTCAAGTGAATGAAAGAATATAAATAGAGAGTGAGCCTCTCTATTTATCTCACTTGCAACACTCAACCTCACTCATTGGGGCACATGAGTCAGAGAGGAGAAGCTCTCTTAGTGTGAGAGAGAGATACTGCTGCTACGTGGAGATCATCTTACTCTTTTCTGATTTTACCTTTAAATTTTGGTGTTGATTCTATCTCTGAGGAAGTTGCAGGGTTTTCTCCTTTATGGTTTCCCCGAGGAAAATTATTTGTGTCTCTTGTATCTTGTGTTGTGCTTGTGTTTTATTGTTGTGCATGTTATTCTCTCAGTTAAATATCCTAAGATCATAATTCTAGCTTGAATGTTGAAAAACTAATAGTGGTACTTGATCTCGATATGCTTCAACTTGTCATGGAACACTGGATTATTTGACAACTTTACACAACTTTGGTTGTCACAATGTATACAAGTAGCATCCAATTGGAGATCAAGTAAATCAGATAGTAGCTTTCGTAGCCAAACTGCCTCACAACTAGCTGAACAAGCTGCGACATACTCTGCTTCAGCTATAATCAGTGCCACATAGGGTTGCTTCCTGCTAAACCAAGAGATCACACTTGATCCCATATTGAAGCAACACCCTGAAGTGTTATTCCTATCGATGGCACTGCTTGCCCAATCTAAATCAACATAACCCTCTAGGTTAATCTTCTGATTTGCATCGTACTTGAGCCCATAATCAACTATACCCCTTAGGTACCTCAAGATATGCGTTGCAGCAATCAAGTGAACATTTCTCAGATCTGTCAAGAACTGGCTCAACGTGTTCACAGCAAAGCAAATGTCTAGTCTCGTGTTCGTCAGGTACATCAATGACCCAATCATCTGACGATACATCATAGCATCAACTGACTCTGATGAAGCATCCCTCAATATCTTTAGGTTTTATCCCATAGGTGTGGCCATAGCCTTGCATTCCATCATCCCAAACCTCTTTAGGATCTCTACTACATACTTTCCTTGTCCAAGGAATATTCCATCTGTACTCTGCCACACCTCCATACCTAGAAAGTAATGCATCATCCCCAAATCTTTCATTTTGAACTCAGTAGCAAACTTTCTCTTCATATCAGCAATCAACCCATCCATATCTACTACAAATAGATCATCTACATATAGTAGAAGCATCACTGGGTTGCCATATTCAAACCTGTAGTAAAGGTTGGAATATGCTTTACTCTTGGTAAATCCCAAACTGGATAGAAAGCTATCAATTCTACCGTACCAGGTCTTGGGTGCCTATTTCAAACCGTACAGGGATTTCTTCAATCTGCATACATGAGACTCTCTATCATGTGTCTCAAAACCGAGTGGTTGTTCTACATACACTTCCTTTTCTACTACAGCACTCAAGAAAGCAGTCTTGACATCCATTTGGTGTATCTTCCATTTCATCACTGTAGCCAGAGCAAGTACCGATTTGATGGAAGTGTATCTAGATACAGGTGCAAAGGTTTCTTCATAATCTATTCCTTCTTTCTGAGAGAAACCCCATGCCACAAATATTGCTTTATATTTTTCAATGCTATCATCTGCAGCATGATTGATCTTGTAGATCCATTTGGAAGTTACAATTGACTTCCCTTCTAGTCTTGGGACAACATCCCAAACATCATTCTTCATGATTGATTGGTGTTCTTCGATCATAGCATCTTTCCATTCTTTCCATTCTACCGCTTCTTCGTAACTGGAAGGTTCTTTATCAATGAAATCACATAGTAAAGCTACATACACGGAGCAGGATCTGGTTCTCTTTCTTTCTCTGTGATTCTCTTCTAGAGCCCCATATCTTTCCGCACCTTGGATAAGTTCTCCTACCCAAGCAGGTTTCCTCTTATGAGGATTCTTCTCCAAAGGTGGATCTACAGGTTTTTGTGGTTCTTCAAATTATTGATCTTCTTCTTGAGTTTCTTCATTCATGGTTGTATCATGAATTCTGGGTGCTTCTGCTTCTACTTCTTCAGGTTCTTCGGCAGGTCTCTTTCTGTATTTGTTGTAAGCTATGTCTTCATTGAATGTCACATCCTTGCTGATGTAAATATTCTTGTACCCTAGAAAATATATTTTGTAATCCTTCGAGCTTTCAGAGTATCCCACAAACATACCCTTCTTTCCTGAAGGATCTAATTTTGTTCTCTTCTCTTTCAGAATGTGTATGTACATAGGACAACCAAATATTCTGAGATGGATGACTTCTGGCTTCTTGCCAAAGAAGAATTTTTCAGGATTCTTGTTCTTGAGTACTCTATGTGGAGTATCGTTCTGTACATACACAGCTATTCTGGCAGCTTCCACCCAAAGATGCATAAGAAGATCTTGATCATGAAGCATGACTCTTTCATCTTCCATGATAGTTCTATTCTTCCATTCTGCAATCCCATTCTGTTGTTGATTATAAGGAGTGGACAACTCCCTCTTAATCCCTTATTCTTTGCATAGCTCTTAGAATTCATTCGAAGTGAATTCTCCACCATTATCTGATCGAAAATTCTTGATCTTTTTTTCAATGTGGTTCTCAATCAAGGCTTTGAATTCCTTGAATTTTCTAAATACTTCATCTTTGTTCTTCATGAAGTAAACCCATGTCTTCCTAGAAAAATCATCAATAAAAGAAACATAGTATGTATACCCGCTTAGTGAGTTTAATGACATAGGACCGCATACATCAGAGTGGATGATTTCTAGGATTCCTTTGGCTTTCCTTTCACTGCTGGGAAATGTCTTCTTTGTATTCTTTCCTTTCGCACATCCTTTGCATATCCCATCATGTTTTACTTGGAATTCTGGAAGACCTTCAACAACTTTTATTGCAATAGGTAGTGCTCTGTAATGCACATGTGCAAGCCTTCTATGACAAAGCTCATTTGGCTCTACTGTGTCATGGATCAAGGCTTGTTCTAGATGGCCCTTCAATTTGTACAAACCTTCTTCTTGTTCTCCAATCACCACTGCATCATCGATAGTCTTACCTCTTGGCCACATGATGACTTGACCATCTATGAATGTAACCCTCATTCCTTTTGCATCCAACACTGATACGGAGAGAAGGTTCTTCTTGAGTCCTGGCACAAACAATACTTCTTTCATTGTTAGAGACTTTCCAGATTCTAGTTTATAGGAATATTCCCCACTACCTTTTATTGGATATTGGTAGTCATCTCCTAGTTTCACCTTGTGATGTGATTCATGTTTTGACAGTATTACAAAGGATTCCTTGAATCTGGTCATATGTTTGGAAGCCCCAATGTCTATAAGCCAATCATCACTACCATGAGTAATGTTACCTGTGAGAGAAGAAATCAAAACATATTCATCCTCTGTTCTTGGGTGGTTCATCATCCTCTGCAGCATGAGCATGATGTATTATTTTGTTCCCCTTCTTCTTATGAGAGTGGACCTTGTTCTTAGGATAGTATTTTGCAAAGTGTCCTATTTCATCACATGTATAACATCTTAATCTAGATGGGTCCTTTCTATTGTTATGTCTATGATGAGGATTCTTACCTTTGAAGTGATGAGGTTTTCTTCTATTCTTGAGCTGCTATCCATGCTTCTTCTTGAGAACATTCTTCCCATAGTCTGCTGAATTTGACTAACTTCTTTCTAGCACAGATTCATTGGATGAAAGAATCCCATGAC
>LPNX010441410.1:99168-199861 GCA_001517045.1 Pseudotsuga menziesii | reverse complement strand
ATGAATAAAATTAAACAATGGACTTTGTTTTTTTCTCATCCATTTACTAATGTTCATTTGATTGGAGAAGAAACTTAGGTACATAAATTCTATCTCCCAATAAATTTCTCATGAATTATACTATAGAATATGGTTTCCATTTAAATGATTTGAAGGTTAAATGAAAAGGAGAGAAACTTGTAGCATAAATACCTGCCATTGTCCACCAATCCACCTCGGCGACACCTCAAACTCGGCCTCGACCTTGAAAAAGATATACCCAAATCGCACCTGCGGTTTTTCGCTCCACTGTTTTTTTGCTATTGCGTTATTTCAACGTCGGGATATTGTGAAAATGAGCTCGCGAGACCTGTTTTATTTCTTTTCCTGCTTTTAAATATCGCAAGTGCGATATATCGCACTTGCGATATACTTCTTTTGTTGTCCCCTTGAAAAAAATAACATTAAAACATTTTCAAATAATTCCTAACATTAAAGCATTTTCAAACATTAAAGCATCCAATTTTTTCAAATAAGAAGTTGCAATATATGTCCATGAATTGAACTAGATTCCTTCAGTTATATAATCCCTTTCCATATATAGGAACAAAACAAGGAGGTCAACAATAGCGGTGACATCACTTTATTACATCTCAATTTTCCCAACTGTTTAGATTTCATTTGTTGTATTGGCCATGTCAACATTTGAAAATTATTCACTTAGTTTCACCGTGATATCATATTTATTAATAGAGTCCAACTATTGGGGTAACTAAATTTTGTATATCTGCACATTACTCCATGATGAGGTACTCTCATGACTTGGATTTTGTAAAATGAAGTTTGCTGAAAAAAAAACTTGTATTTTTTTCATTGAAAAACATGAATAAACAATTGAAAACTTGTAAAAAACAAAAAAATAGATGATTATTGGGTGCATACTTGGTAGTTTGGGATGATTTGGTAGGTTGTAGTCATGTGCACATGTTCTATACGAGCCCAATCATGCTCTACTATGGGAGGATGGGTCGTCTTTTTGCAAAAAAACTCGTAGACTGTTATAATTTTTTGATTCAATTTTGACGAAAATGTGTGAGCGCTAATAGTGCGCAAGGATTATTAATGCATGTGAACTATTAGCACTCATGCACACACTTTTTTTTTAGACGACATGGAGGTTCAAATACTTTGAGAAAAAAGAGCATGGGAACGTCTATATCGTGTGTGATATTTTTTTTTAAACATGCTTACTCACTACCATTACAAGATTTTTGGGGAGAAACTTCATGTCAAAGCCATATCAAATCATTTACAAGCCTTGGATATTGTGAATATGCTATGTTTAAAAGTATGTGGTTTGTTAGTAGAAGACAATATTGTTTCAGGGGAGATTCATTCTAACTCCATGGTTTCTACATGGGAGGCTATTTAGTAGGAATTGGGGAGTAGGTAGTTGAATTTGATATTAAACATTAATTTTGACAACGTGAATGATTAGGGTAATTGCTATTTTATTTCTATGGTGTTGCTTTGTTTAGAGTTTGTCCCTGTATTTATCAACATGGTGAACATTATTTTCACGAATTCTTCGTGTTTTGCTTCAACCAAAATGATTTTTCCATTCCCATATTTACTAGAATTATTCTATTTTTTTGAAATGTCATTTAGCCCCTTTACTATATTTCCTAATAGTATGTTCGCTAGGTTTTTTGTCCAAGGATACCCATAACTGTTGCTACATTTATGGTATTCTTTTCCTACAAAGTTTAAGGATCAATGATAACCACTTTCCAAATGAATATTTTCACTCCATTAGAGACGAAGCAATGTTTGTTGATGTGGCCCTTTCTTGTTTAGACAATTTTTACTACCTCAAGTGCCATAATTATTGGTCATAAATACGAACTTGTATTAGTATGTTGGTACATGCCTCATGAATGAATCCCTACTTTGTGGATTTAGATTTATCCTAATGTTATTGCATGATATTTGGGGATTCCATTTGTAGTGAACTTAAATGTTATTCATCATATTCCTTAGAAAGCTAGTATGTTTACTACGTTCCCTACTATTGAGATGAATTTCAATGGCTTGAGAATATTTTGTCAGCTTATAAGCGTTCCAAGTATGGTGGATATTGAGGTGAGGCTTTCTCGTTGTGTCATGGATTGTTTGTACCATGAGTAAGGATAGGGGGGGAATTGGTTTGATTACCGTTGCAATCATGGAAGTATTCTAGTGGCCAAGTGGGTCGTGTGATGTCATGAGAGTTCAACTTCTTTGTATATCTTATTTCAATATCAATTTCTTTAAATGAAACATTTAAGTAGATTTTGAGGGACTTTCATATGTGCAATATGATATGATATTCTCATCTCTTTTAGGTGTTTGGTTTCCTCATATTTTGATTAATTTTGGATTCCTAGAAGATGGTTGTTGGTTTGATTTGTTGTTGATGGGAAGGTAGAGGGGTCGGTTGGAACTTATCTTATCAACTAATTTTTATTTGGAAGGTCTGCGTTCATGTGCGGTGGAGCTATCCCATTTTTTTTATTAGATATTGAGTAGGAAAGTTGTCATTCTTTATCATGATTTGTGGGATTATATCTCTTGTTCTTGGAAGGAGTGGCACACTCTTACTCAAGAGTATGGTGTAAATGCTTTTTTTTTCTTTCAATTATGGATCTTTTGGGGGTTTATATCCCAAAGGCTAAGTTCGATAAATAGAATATTCGAATTCCTAGGACTTTTTAAAGAGATTGGAGTTGGAGTTTAGGTTGATCACTTCAATAGTATGAATCTCATTACCTATAGTTCATACATCATTATAGGGATCTATTAAAACTTGTCCTAAATACTAGCTAGATATATAGTGATTAAGAGGACAATTGATTTGTCAATTGCACAATGTATGGTCATATATGATTTCTTATAAGTTGGAATTTTTTTCATTTTTGGTGATTTATTATGGGGTTTGATGTAAGGTTAAGCTGACCAAGAGCGATTTTTTTTTCTATTAGTTAGCATTCCAAAACTACAAAGCACAAGTTTTGGGAGTGTCAATATGACATAAAATGTTTGAGTTGCATATCGCACTTGCGATATATCGCATATGCGTTTTGTAAATTTACATATCGCATATGCGATATATCGCATATGCGTTTTTTAATGTTACCTATCACATATGCGATATGTAAAATTACAAAACGTGAATGCGATATATCGGATATGCGATATAGATTTCCACGAAACTTAGCCTTGTGTTTGGGCTCGGGTTATTCTGAACGTGCCATCAATAACGCATATGCGTTCTTGATTTATACATCGGAAGTGCGTTTCCGATTTCCTAAGTGGCACCAAAAAGTGGAACCAACTTCGTGCGAGCGCCCATAAGCTCCGCAACAATTAATGATTTCTTTGATTTTGCCAAAACAAACTCGAGATCAAATTCTTGCAAGATGACAATCCATTTATTATACTTTCCCCCAATCATCCTTCGAGTGAGAACGAATTGAAATGGATTGACATGGGATACAACCAAGGTCTAGCGAAGGAGAATATAATGTCTCAACTGTTGAACCGCATGTACAGTAGCTAAGGCAAGCTTCTCAACACGGGAGTAACGGATCTCTGCGTCAATAAGATTCCAAATCAGATAGTATATGACATGCTCTTGGAGCTCCTCATCCTCTTGAACCAAAACCATACCAATAATCTCCATGGACGCGGCCACATAAAGTAGAAAATCACGGCTATAGTCTCGGGGACTAATCATCGGGGCCGATGCTAGGGCTTGCTTGAGCGCATCAAAGGACTCTTGGGCTTGCTCATCCAAACAAAAGGTGGTGTCCTTCTTCAAAAGAAGCATAAATCCTCTAGTCAAATTGGCAAAATTGACAATGAATCTCCGTAAGAATTTTGTCATGCTTTGTAAACATTGAAGATGTATAATGTTTTTCGGGGGAGACAAATGAAGTATTGCCTCAAGCTTTAAAGGGTCGACTCTTATACCCTCTTTGGAAACAATGAATCCTAATAAGTGACCAGACTTCACACAAAAGATGCACTTGTGAGGATTTAACCTGACCAAATAATGGCGGCACCTTTCGAATACTAATCTCAAATGATAGGAATGACGCATTCTCATACAAGAATGAGTAGTAAGGTCATACAAAATCAATTCGATAATCATTTTGAGATCATGGAAGATCAAGGTCATAGCCCATTGAAAAGTAGCTCTGGCGTTCTTAAGGCCAAAAGGCATTTTCCAATATGCAAAGGTTCCCCAAGGACAAATAAATGTAGTCTTATGTTGGTCCTTGGGTTTTATTTGTATCTGATTATATCCGGAAAAACCATCAATAAAAGAAATTACCTAACTACTTGCACATTAATCCAAGATTTGATCTATAAATGTTGTGGGGAAATTATCTTTAGGACAAGCACGATTCAAGTCATGGAAATCAGTACATATGTGGATCGCTTCGTGCTTCTTATCAACCGGAATGGGGTTTGAAACCCACTTTGTCAAGGGAATGAGATAGATAAAACCAGCTTTCAACAGTTTCTCTATCTCTGCCTTAATCGGGGGTGCTTTCCTAGGATTCACTGCACGCAAGCGTTGTCAAACAAGCTTAGCATTGGGATAAGTTTTAATCTCGTGTTCAATAATGCGAGGGTCGATACCTGGAATTACATCGTAAGAACAAGAAAAGATATCACAAAATTCTTTAAACAGCTTGGTGTATTGTTGAACCTCAGCATGGGAACATTCTTCTCCAATATAGACATTCTCAATCTTGCCAGGATCGTGAGAGATATTGATAGGAATGGTAGGAGATATATTCGTGACTAGGAGAGCTTAATGGAACCATGGGACTACCAATTATCTCACTAAGAACCTCCCTAATGTCCTCACGCTCCAAGCGGTCAAGCTTGGGAAGAAAATAAGATCTATGATGCAACCCTTCCCAAGTCGGCTCAACCCCTGACATGGCCTCAATAATCGCTTCGTCTTAAGGAAAAAAACTATCAAGGTAGTCATGCGCGTGAGAATATTGAACTGCCCATGCAGGCAGCACATATGGGTCCTCCTCCTCCATCTGCGAGGAGGAAGGACTAGGCTCTGCAACACACCCAATATTAGCTTGATAAGCTACTATAGTTGTAGGAAATGACACGTCCGTCACGATGGGATCACTTGAAGTATTCGGTGTAGGAAGAATCCAATGATCTTCCATATGACTCGTGCGAAAGGACATTGATCTCATAGATGTCGAAGCCTTACCAGAACTAGACCCTATCATAAGGACATGTGCAGGACAACTAAAGCTTCCCATAAGGGATGGATACATGCCCACACCCACACTCCCCGTTGTCGGCTGAGAGTGCTCTATAATCAAGATCGAAGCTCTCGAATATGCGGTAACCAATGGATTGTTGAATGACGTTTGATCAATTGTAACTGTCTTCCCATTAAATGGAAAGCATACAACGCGAAATAGTGAAGAAGCTACAGCTTGCATACTGTACATCCAATTCCTACCCATCAAGAGATTGTAGTCAAGGGGCTCATCAACCACCTTGACCACTATCGTAAGGGTCTTCCCTCCCAAACGGACCTTAAGGAAAGGAAGGATCCCGTACGGCCTAAACAATCTCCCATCAAACGCAGTCAACATGGTAGCAGATTTAGACAACTCAAGGGAACCTAAACCCTTCCAACATGATAAAGACATCACAGAAACAACAACGCCTTCATCAATCATAGTGCGCTTGACGGTCATGTTAAGATACTATACAAGAATCAAACGAGACACATAGTAAGGCAAGCGAGGATGAAGTCCTATGGTTTCAAATTTAATCACGAAGGAAGAATTATCATCATTCACACCAAGGACAGAAAGCAAAGCCTTCCTTTGTGAAGAACAACTCTGAAGTACTTCTAGTGCAGACATCGCACAAGGAGTGTGGCCCAAATCCCCGAACGGTTAAGGACTCCCTTAGGAATGTGAGGTGCAACTTCAGGTTTATCCACAAGTTTTTCAATACTCAAAGGAGTCCCTGGTGGATCAGGTTCCTTGCTTGGGTTGGGTTGTGATGAACCATAGGCCTTCGCATGGGTCACAACCTTTGTAGCATGCACCATGTTAATGCAATGATGATCACTACCTTCTGGCGGATCTTGGTCACTACTAGACTGATCATGGGTCCTTGCATTCATGTTTTGATTGTGAGGCAAAGGCACGGCAAAGGGCTAGTCAGCACAGCTAGCCCCTGTGCTAAGAATATCGAGGCTCCATCGATACGAGGGCACAAGTAAGTGAGGTGATCATCCTTACACAACTTGCAAGGAAAATTAACCTTACGTTTAGATTGCTTGTCCCCCCCAGCATTTCAGGCGTTCTTGTCATTATTATTAGCATTTTAATTCCTATTCCCACCCTTACGATTGTTCTTACCCTTCTTTTTATTCCTTCTGGGTTGCTGGTTACCCTTCTGGTCTGACAATTGCACCGAAATCACACTCGCTGTTTGGGTGGGTTGAGACGAAGCCGTGACTTGTCCCGAAGCAGATTGGTTGATTGACAATTGACTGACCTATTTCACAACCGAATCCGCAGGTTTAGCACTTACACAACCAACAATTCCATCGAAATGTGGTCCACGTTTAACTTTGGGGTCGAAACTAGAACGTGGAGCATTGGGAATGATCTCATATAACAGACCGAATTGAGCATAAATCAAATCCAGTTTCTGTACCCTAAAAATGGCTTGTTCCTCATTTTGCACTCTAGATGTAGAAAAATCCTTCACTATTTAAGGCAATAATGACTTAAGGAACCATTCGAGGAGGAATTATGGCCGTATAAAGGCTTTAATCAACCTCTTCCATCTACGCCACTCATGGATATGGTCAAAGAATCAAACATCATCGGTGTCTTTAGGGAAGACACTTGCGGTACAAGTTGATCTGTGGCTGAATCAACCATGATCTTCTTGGCCTTGACCAAGTTCTTCTTGTCTAATATTTCTAGCCTCATCTCCCTCTCGAACTGGAACCTCTCTACTCATGTAGGTATCCAATTCATTTTCTTCAGAGAGATCATATACTTCCATGCTTGGAATTTGTCAAATTTACCAAGATTATCGCCAAGTTGATGTGATAGATCACTTTGAAATGAGAACCTCAAATGAAAATAGCAGAAGAATACATCTTACCGATTTGAGATGTCCGTCGTGGTTCTCGAGATCACTGATCTAGGGTTTGTCAGAGAAACCCTAATTTTCAAAAAATGAAATATTTCATTTGTTATTATATAGAATGATATATCTCTTCAAATGGAGCTGTCCAATGTACTCCTTTTCTGAAAACAGTGGAGGGAAGCTCCGAGAACACAAAGCCCTAGTTTTCCAGTTTCTTTTGCAGAAATGCGTGTTAATATTTCTATGGTACCTCTGAAATTACTATTCCTCTATGTCCGAAATTTCTCAGTATGGTACCCTCGCATGTTCCTGTTCCAACACCATAGGTTTCAGCAGAATTGGATTCACCAATTGGGACTAATGATCCTTTTCCCAAGGTGACTTGTTACAGGACTGTTCAGAACAATGCAGTTGTACGGACTGCCATGTGTCACTGGTTCATCTTCTAAGTATGAATCTTGGAACATAGAAATTAAATTCCATTCCCTTTCTTGAACATCTTCATAAATTTCATTTGGACCTTTGTAGCCCAATATATAGCAATTGTCCCCAGGTGTCCTGTTTAGGGATGAATCGTGGAAGAGGCTGGAACCCTAACTTGGAGGGATCACATATCCTAGAGTATAGTGAATCAGAGGCTGAATTTTGGATAAAGTGTAAATTAGTATTTTATATTTGGCATGTACAATTTTCCGCTCTTTATCCTTCACCAGTATTATTATATAGCGAATGTACCAAAACTTATCAGTTTTAGTATTTAGGGTTTTTCTAGCTCGAGGTCAAACTAGGGTTTGACTTTCCTGGAGTTTCACCCAACCAAAAAACTTGATCTAGGTATCTATAATTCAATTTTGATGAGGAGATAAATCCTATGGAGGGCTCACTCAAAAATTCATCTTCCGCAAGAAGCCCTAATTTTCCACCCCAAAACTAAAAATGCTCGGAATCGAATTCCGCTTCGACAAAAAGATGTGCCCTTCAATGGAGAGTCAACCTAGCATACTTTTGCTGATGGATTGTGGAGAGAGACCTAGAAAGTAAGAAGCCCTATATTTTGTAGCTGTACAATGTCTTCTTCTCATGTTAGCTCTAATACCATGTTAGAATTTTATCATTCAAGCTAGAATTATGATCTTAGGATCTTTACTGAGAGAATAATATGCACAGCAATAAAACACAATAGACAAGAGACACAAAGATTTTTCCTTGGGGAAATGATAAAGGAGAAAACCCCGCAACTTCCTCAGAGATAGAATCAGCACCAAAAGTAAAACCCTAAAACATAAAGATGATCTCGTGACAGCAGTAGTCTCTCTCTTGTCCCAGTAACTTATCCTCTCCCTCATGCGCTCCAATGAGTGAGTGTGTGTGTGTGTGATAAATATAGAGACTCACTCTTTATTTATATTCTTTCGTTCACTTGAAACCCACTCCAACATGTCAGCCTAACTTAACAATTACTTACTAGAGCTGACATCTCTAGGAGTGTCTAATAACCCTAGTGCCACACAACTTGTGGGGACTTTTCCTCCTCCGACCAACAAGGAGGTTTATCCTTAACACAATGGTGGGGACTATTGCCCCAATTTACAATGACTCACCTAGGGTTGACTTCACTAGGATAGTATACTAACCCAAGGGCCCCACAATTGTGGGGACTTTAACCCTTGACCAATAGGAGGGTTACCCACAATGACTTGACATGACTTTCTCATTATAGAAACTTCACCGAATAAACATTGGGGTATGACATGACTCAAAAATATTACAATACTTCCCAGAATAAACATCAGGCTACAATACAAAAGAAATACAAGTGAATACATTCCGAAGTTACAATTACATCAACACGAACTCCATTTGGAATCTAGGAGTCAAGATAACTAGAAGTTGCATTATATTAACTGCAATAGCTTTATGTTAAATTTTAAATAAACTATTAGATGCAAGTATTAGCTTAACTCCAATAATGATAAAACTATGAGCTTAACTTCAAAAATGAACTTAAAAGCATATGCAGTTTCCATAAATACAACAACAATTATGTAATTTATACAATACATTAATGATCTTAATACAAAAAATAAATTATCTTGTGTTCTTGTATATAGGAATTCTGTGAAAGAATAGAATGAAGTCGGAGAAGAACAATGGGCAGATTAGATGCCTTCTCATTATTAAGAACTGTTTAAGTAGGAAATACAAATGACAATAGCATAGATGACCTAACTCACTAGTAACCTAATTCAGTAACTAACTAGGGGTGAGACTACACTCTTGAACACACCTGCTTAATATCAATTGGCAGTGCATCACCAGCACTCTCTATGCCAAAAGATTTATATTGGCATATTTCTCAACTAGGCTTACATTTCATTCAAAAAACTTTAGCTTCACTTTCTTCTTTGAAGTGTACTTGGAATTCATCTTCTTCGTCTTCTGGATCTTGATGCTAAGTAGTTGTTCTTCTTCATATTCTGGAACATAGTGCAAGTCTTCATATTTTGTTTCAACATGATTCTTCTAGTTGTCATCTTTACCTGCACATTGAAAATTTTTGTTAGAAAAAATATGAATATATTTCATCTTTTCTTTGAGAGCATTCATAGCTTGTTGTTTCTCATCAATGACAACTAATTCATTATTGACTTATTCATTTTCTTGAACCCACTGTGCATCCTCCACTGCTTCTTCAAAAGTTGTGGGATCAAAAGAAAACAGAGCATACTGTAGATGCTCATCAATAATAGGAGCCTCCTCATAGATCTCCGTCAAACTTCTAGTTTTCTGGTTTTGGGGTGGACTACATGTTGTTGTTTCTTTGGTGCTATTTTCAAGTGGTTGTTTCTCATTCTCAGCAACTGTTGTAGCTTCTATGCTGCTATCATCTGTCTCTTGCTTGAAGAGAATATTACTCACATCACTAGACATGTTTACATTGACAGGTTTGATTTCACTGTCATCAACAAACATAATTGGATCAACAACCTTTCTTGGGATCACATCATCAATGGTTGTCTCATAGACACAGTCATCTTGACTATCTTTCACTTCAGTGTCGATTCCTAGAGATCTGCCTGACTTACAAAGTCATCTTCCTTTGGTTGGTTCCTCACTGAAGGCTTCTTTCAGTGTATCCCATGCTCTCTTTGGAGTATCGACTTCTACAATGTAATGAAATAGGGAATAGTCTATAATGTCTTGTATGAGAGTCAAGGAAACAATTTTCGTTCTTTCTTTTTCGAACTCTGTCAAAGCATTAACATTTTCTGGATCAATGGGATCCTCTTCAACTATGAATTAGCAAAAATCATGTAATTTTAACAGATTAATTACTTTCACTACCCATGCATCATAATCATCTCCATCAAATGTTGTCCATAAGATTTCGAGTGTTGAGATATTTCTTACCTCTTCAATTTCTTCTTGTAGTGCTTCTAGTAGAACCATCTTCAAGAATCAATCTTCTCTTCAATCAAAGGATTCTTTTTTTACTGAGTAAAAATGTTGATGTAGGCAGGTGATGTAGGAAGGAGTGAATGCTTCCTTAAGATTATGTGGCCTCCTTAATATTATGTGGCCTCCCAAAAAACTTTGAAACACACGTTTCAATATTTACATGTAAGTTTGGATCATCTCTTGTCCACATCTGGGAGAATTGATCGCTCAACAAGAAATGTCGAATAGATCTGCCACTATGAAAACAAATGGATGGATGGAGTGGATTTGTTGTGTTCAGAGTGGCCGCCAGTCCTCCACAGTGAGCCGCACTGTCAAACATTGGTTTTTCTCTATTGAACAAACAATAAAGAATATAATAGATAGTGTAGGAAGCTTTCCCTAGATTTTTTTTTTAATATCCCATGAAAATGACGAATGAAGCCCGATCTCAACAAGAAATTGCAAAAACAAAATCTCCATTTTTTTTTTTGTTTTATTTGAGGTGCACTAGCACTCTAGAAAACTAGCACTCGATTAGATGAAATTTGGAAAAATCACCGTGCGTCAGATCTCCCTGCTGATCTAGAGATGAGCTTGCAATGGACATGTGTCCAAGAGATCCGTGAGAGATCTAGTGAGCCTAGAATGGAGATCCATGGTAGATCCCAATGATTTCTCCACGTTTTTTTATTGTTTCCTCCATTGAATGGAGATCTGGAGAGTTGCGCCCACCAGCAAAGAAGAAGTTCTTCATGCTTTTTTTATTGTTGCCTTCGTTGAAGGAATATCTAGAGAGAACAAATCTAGTGAGCCTACAATGCTACGAAAGAGAGAAGGAGGTCATCGTTCGGGAGCAAGGTGAAATATGGAAAGTAAAAACCAATATACTCCATGTTTTTTTTAGGGTTAGGGTAAAAATAAAAAAACAAGAATCAGATCTCGACAATAAAAAAATAGAGTGCCCTAGCTTCATAAGCAATCCACTTCCAGATGGCTTCTGAGTGAGAGTGATTTCCACTATGTGAAAAAGCTTACCTCAACAATGGACGAATCAGGCCGTATGCTCTCATACAATGTGAAAGAATAGAATGAAGACGGAGAAGCACAATGGGCAGATTAGATGCCTTCTCATTATTAAGAACTCTTTAAATAAGAAATACAAATGACAATAGCATGAATGACCTAAATCACTAACTAACTACGGGTGAGATTACACTCTTCAACAAATTACAATTCGACCATGCAATACTTAATTTGGTTTGATGGTGCAGTTACCATTCTTAATAGAGTGAAATCAAATTGGGGAAACATGGCGCAACAAAATTGGAGTCCCTCTGATCCCTGTGGATCTCAATGGGTTGGGGTCATCACATAAGAATTCCGATTCGACCATGCAATACATAATTTGGTTTTATGTTGCAATTACCATTCTTAATACACTTAAATCAAATTGGGGAAACATGGCGCCACCAAATTGGAGTCGGTGGGTCTCAATGGGCTGGGGTCATCTCCACAAACTCTAGCCAAATCAATTCAATGTAAGCATTCCCTTGTCAATATATGATCTATTATTTATGTGATAACCTTAATTGCAATCTTTTTTTTTTAAATAACACGAATAGTATGTTAAATATCTAAAACCTAAAAACTAGTTGACGTGAACTTGAATCCTCCGTTTGTCTATTCATGGTTGCAACTTATCATATAGGTTAATATTAGGTTGAATTTCCATCCATCACTTTCACGTTGAATTCCAAAAATCTACCTTTTATTTCAACCATATCTACGTAAGTCAATCTTGTCCTAGATTTCTGCTATTAAGGATTGAGGATTTGTTCGAGACATTAAATCGGTCACCTTAGTGAACTTCAAACATTGTAAAACATTATAAGCCACTTATTTATTATAGAACAAATATATGAATAAGTATTGACAATGATTTTTATAAAGTAATTGAGTAAGTTCATCCATTAATATTTATTCCCTCCGCTCAATTAAAATCACAATGAATTTAATATATTTTATATCATTAATTATTTCAATAAAGAAACAATAATAACCAATTATTTATAAATTAAAAAGAGCCATGTAGTGGCAACGTCCTGTAACAGTAGTTTTGTGCCATGTAATGGCAGCGTCCCTTTAGCAGTAGTTTTTGTGGGGAGTAAAGCTTTCTAGGGTTTTGTGAGAATACATGTAACATCCCTCGAAAAAAATAAATTTTAAAAACGATGTTTTCCTATCAAAAGTCAACTTATACCGTCGATACAATCAAACAACTACTACTGCCTTTCAAGCGTTCGTCTAGAGTTCGGATTTGTTTAACAAGATATAGTTGTAGCCTTGTTAATTCTTCATTACACTCACATTCATCTAAATCCATAATATACGGAAAAATATTTTATGCATTCTCGTCTTTCTAATAGTCTTTTAGATTAGAGATTTTCTATGGAAACTTTACCTTGTAACTCTACCATCATATACCTTCCTTTCGAAATCATAATAATAACATAAACCTTTTGCTCTAAACCTCCTATATACAATGCATTCATATTTTACATAAATATTTTTTCTTCTTAAAAGCGGAATACTTATGTGCAGCTTAAAATTATCATTTTGTAACAAACCCCAAATGTAAATGACCATATTTCAACATACAATGACTTGCGATTGCTTAACTAACATATAGGTTTTCTTAAGAGATTAAGGCGGAGATGTTATACTTGAAAGACTATTTGTTATGTATTTCTAGCTAATGAATCATAAGGGGTATACTTCCATTCATATTCATAGCATATCTTTATAAACCTTATTCAAGAGTATTTCAGTCATGCTAAAGGCAGTTTCTTAATTATGTGATTCCAATAATTATTATTCATAACCTTAATAGGTGTACAAGTATGTCATCATCATAGTGCCATTAAACAACACTTAGTATGCAGACAAGAGATCATCATTAATTAAAATCAATTGACAATATTGCAGAAGAAAATGAGATGTACATAACACAATACAAGGAAAATGAAACAACTAGACAAACAAGAAAGACGCCAATGTACGTGGTTCACCCAATCCATGGGTTACATCCACAAAACTGTCACATCCTGTGACATTTATTTCATTAAAAGAGTACAATATGCAACATCCATGTTTCAATACTTTCTTTTTGTTCTCTTCATAGACTCTTTCACCGGAGTAATATAACTATTCAATACTCACGTCAAAACTACACATGAATTCTAACCTATTCTTTTCAATATCCTAAGCAAGAATACCAAGATACTTTTCAAGGTTTAAGATAAATTGGTGGGTTACCGATTCTTACTCAATTATAGGAATACAATTTAACTTACCTTCATCCTTAAAAATAGGAATACAATTTAACTTACTTTCATACACACATAAGGAAGAAGTAGATATCATATAAGCGATGGACTAAGTCATACAAGTGCATACCATGGCTTGGAAAGTCCAATGCAGATCTAGATTGGGTGTGGCATTCAGATCCAATGTATAGAGCCAATGCCGACACTGAAACCATTTTCAAATGCCACATCAATAGCTCATCACCTGTAGATCTATAAACACTAACTACAACACAACATAAACAAACCCCATCCTATGTCAATATTGGAGGAAATGATTATCGCTCAGATTTGGAAATTTGAGCACAATTTAGACCTCCATATCTATATACAAATCATCCACGTGGACACTACTCCCAATCCTTCAACACGTTTTTCAACAGACTAAACACACGATAGAGTAGTGTACATAGCAACTGACTATAAGATAAGGGAACCATACTGAGGTAATGGTCTACTCTCAAACATAAAGTAAGGGTAAATAATCTACCTGAGAGTACTCCACCACAAATCACACAACATCCCACACAGTAAAAAGCATTAAGAAAACTACCTAGGATTTCTCGGCACTAGCCAGCTTATCGTTATTATTGGCATATCAATCACCATCCTAAAAATAAATGCCTTAGAGCATTCGCGCCGATTCATGGAAGCAGCCTACCAATCTCAATAATGGTCCATTCGCTTAGAGAACTCAACAGCAAAAGAGGGAAAAAAATGGATCTTTCTTTCAAAGATGACTACGTATGTTTAGGAGCTGATTGAAACTAGCAAAATAGGCATATAATCGGACTGCTTCATTTGCAGTGTAATTATGTATTGTATATTGGGATAATAAGAAAACTCTGAGTGGTGTGCATAGCCGGATTCATTGCCTATCAGCTACAAAATCTAGAGAATGGTGGGTGGGATTTATGAGAGGAGAGAAATCCTCCTCCACATATGGAATCATTGTTATCTTGACAATCATGATACATTGGTTTAACTTATCCCTATATGGCACGAATTTATTGTTTCCAATATTAACGATTTCAACAGGTTTGAAATGTTTGTAGCTCTATTCCATCATGTGGTTTTGGATGCCACAGAAATAGAAAGGTTTGAGCCTTCTTAACCAAAGAAACAAAGGAGTTTGCGATGATACTCATTGTGTTTACTAGGTTCAGATCCATCTGAACCAGACAGAGGGTTATTGATCTACATAAATAATTCTATATCCTAGTAGTATATGATCCAAGTAGTATTGAATTCCTCTGTATGTAATATAATCAGAACTATATAGGCAGGTAGTGATTACACATAATACATCATGGGGTTAAACCAATGCAGATCTAACATCGAGAGGATCCTAAATAGTTCAAATCGAAAATGTGGGTCCTATCTCAACACGCAGGAATATGATCACATAAAAGGGCGGATATTCTTATTCGATTTAAAAAAATGCCACTAACCAGTACCTTGAGGATCTCCTCAAAGGATCTAGCTCAGCGGTTCCATGTCCCACGACTCCAAACCCACACGTAGAGGATGGTATAAAAAAAGGGGTTTTCTTATCCATTCGATGAACTTTGATTCCCACAATACTATGGAGGGATAGAAGAGAAATAAGATAGAATCGGGCTTATAAATTCAAGGTTCAACGAATACAATAACAACACAAGGATAAATTTAGTATGGATCTATTTATCCATTCAATCAATAAATATTCTAAACCACATAATGAGTTAACAGCAGAGTTTTGCAAAAATAAAACTATCATAAATAGCTACAAAATTGAGATCTATATCATAAACCTATCAAATAAAAGAGTTAACAGATCTATTACCAATGAGAATTCTGATCTGGTTGTGCAACTTCGACTATTGTGCAAAATTAGCTACCTCCACCAAGGACTCGAATGCCCTTTTCCCAGACTTCTTCCTCCCTTTAGTAATTTTGTAGCTCTCTTCTTCCTACTCCGCTAGTGCATGTGGTACTAAAGCCATAACCCTTTTCCTTCGCTTATAACCATGTCTCTCTCAAAATGGATTTTGTACTTTTTTTGGAGGACGCCTCGCAATTTTATTTTAAAGTAATGTCTTTATTGATCACAACCTTAAAGGTTTTTTCCATAATCATAACTATTTAAGCACTCTTTTATTTACCTTTAAAGATTAAATATTTAAAGATAAATTATTCTCCTTAAAGGTTATTTGAGTATTTATATTTTCTACTAACCAAGGAAATATCTCATTAGATTCTTCCATATTTATTTATATATCTATATCTATATCTATATATATATATATATAAATCAAGAGGGAGAATTCTTCCTTTATTTTAATACTCTCTTTAGCTATCGATATCTAGTTTATTTACCATTATTGTCTTAATGGGTTCTCGTAAATTTGTAATGGTAGATTTTACTTACCATTAATCCGGTAAGGATTTCTCTTGCAACACTCAATGGCCAACCAAAGAGCATGCGCCTACTTCTTAAATACTTTAAGTCAAAGGGCGAGGCTTTCTAATTGGTTTGTTTATTTCCTTTTTTTTATTGGCATGTCATGAGCTCCGAAGCGACTCCAAGATATCTTCCCTAGATTCTCCAAGGCTTCACTCATCCTTTCCCTTATCTCCTAGTGGAATCGGTTTTCCCACTGTTAAGTTGACATTAATGTCTCTCGTATCCTAAGTTTACAACTTAAGTAATTAACTCATATAGATTACAGGGTATTGGTTTCTGGTGGGGCCTTGGCCTTGAGCTCGTCACCAGAAACAAGTATAATAAGTGTTCACAATCACAAAGTATTTAGGGGTGTGCATGAGGGATATTACAATAGATGAATTTCAATATTTTGCATTAAAATTTAATAATTGAGTATGGCATGATTTCAATGTTCTTTTTCCAAATAATATGCCATAAGTTATTTCTTGAACATAGAGAAAGAGCACAATAGAAAAGGAAATAAGAAGCTAAACATATTTCCCAAACTAAATTAGCTACACAAAGATTTAACAAGAAAAATCAATTGAATATGATAAGATAAACACAACAAAAGCATTTACAACGATACAACATTTTCTAAGATGCAAAGTTCTTTCCATTAAAAGAATTTACAAGGATACAACGTTTATAATATTTTGCTTACATGCAAAGTTATTTTCATTAGCGTGTCATTAACATTTCCAAAATCACATAATTCCATTTTTTTCCATTTAGTTGAACCAATAGTATATCATAGCTTATCTCTTAAACATAAAGCAAGAGCCACAAGAAAACCTAAAATAACCTGAAATAAGAACAATACCACTGTGACATTGAAACAAATATATTTTCTAAACTAAATTAGTGATATCAAGAGTTGGAATAAGTATAAAACCAATTGAATATAATAAGCTAGCTGAGGCAAAAGAATTTAATAATTTAGCTACCTGGAACATTAGAATATGGCAAGTTAGCTATGGCAAGAGCTGCTACGAGAACAATATCATGCTGAATTCTAAGCTGATTTAATTTGATGGTCACGCGACTTACATTTTGTAACATATGATATTATTTTGGTGAATGTGCAAACATGCCATTAAGTTTGTTTAGCATTGTTCAAAAGCAACTTTAATATAGGATTAAATACTCTTATCCCATTTTATGAATGCTATCACCCTATATCTTTGTTTTTAATGAAAATTGTTTTCTTGTTTATTAGAATGTTTCTGTAAGGCATGGTTGGATATTGGAAAATCATAAATGCAGGTCAAGCATCATATTAGCATGCTAGGATGCACCAACATAATGGTTCTACTTTGAATTTGTCAAATTGTTAGATTTTCTAGATGTAATCAGAGTATCATACATCAGAAAAAGTGAAGAGAAGCTTTGTAACTGGGAAAAGACAAATTAGCTTCAAATATTCTATCATATCATATATTTTGTGACCTATCCTTTGATATTTACCCATTGCATTGCATGATTTTGATATACAAGTTCATGAATTTCAAAGTATGAGTTTATAATTTACTCTACTAAAGCTTATTTGTGTTGGAATTTCTTGTTTATGGGTAGTTCTATATGCTAATTCAAATTCTATTACGGTATTTTACTTGTGCTTACCATACATACCTAAAATTATTTTTGCATTGTTAGTGGTGGTAGATACTTCTACTAAGTGGCCATGGTTATTGGTTTTATAATCTTTATTTAAGGTTAAATATGTCCAGTAGTTCCTTAAATTGAGACGACCATAGATGTACTGTGGCCTATTTCTTTAAGCATAAAACCTACTGATCTCACTTACCGTGCACTCACCCACTTCAATGTCCATACTTGTCTTCCTTGATTGTATTACTCCACAACAGTTTCATCGAGTTTCCTCCAAGCATCAAAATTCCAACCTCACTATGCTTCTCAAAACATAAGAAGAATTGGTCAGAAAATTCAAGAGGAGATTGTGGAGTTTGAACTTTAAGTTGTTCTGAAAATAACATTAACTGCTACAAATTCTTGTGGATCTTCTGTTGACGAATCAAATTAATGTCCATTTCTAAGAAACCTAGGAAATGAAATGAAAAAAAGATAATCTTAAAGAAAGGATAATTTATATCAATATACTGTAGAAGATAAATCCCTTTCCTATGCTATTGAGATTGCTTGAGGATTCCCCAAAACCCTCACCTATGGATACAATGGCCAAGGATCCAATGCTCTAGAGCTTATGCTCAACATCAACATGGAAGGCTCCAAGGCTTATTCCCAACACATCCAATTATATTTTCATGTTTTCCAGAGCTTGTCGCTCAACACAAAGGTAAGTACTCATGTGCTCTAGAGCTTCTCGCTCAACACAAATCATTAATCACTCAAGTGTTCCAGAGCTCTTCGATCAAGACAAAACATCTTGTCAATCATGTCCTTCAAGGTCCACGCCTAACATAGACAAGCATATACATATATCATCAATAATCGGCTTACACCCAATATATAAAACAATTTATCATGGTCATATGTAGTGGGGTGTTCGACCCCATATAAAAATAAAATATCAAGATAATCATCATAATCAATAGGTACATGCCTATAAGTGTTAGGTCCAAAATTTAGGATTACATCCCTCCCCGCTTAGAACAACACCGTCCGTGGTGTTCTAGGGACTCAGAATGATATCATGAAACAAGGCGGGGTAATCCTTTCTCATGGTGGCCTCGTTCTTCCAATTATCTTCATCAACCTCAAAGTGCTTTCACTGTACTTTCAATTGGACCATAGTGTGCTTTCAAAGCTGCAACTCCCTCTTGTTCAGTATCTAAGTAGTCTCAGGGACAAACTCCCTTTCAGGTTCCACCTGTAATAGGGACCAATCAAAAACATCTTTAGTATCATAAACATATTTCTTTAACAAAGATGCATGGAAAACATTCTGGACTCTTACATGTGCGAGAAATTCTAGTTCATAATCCACTGTGTAACATCCCATTTCTACCTCGACCCAAAATACATACTGTAAGCGAAATTCCACTGTAAGTATCCATCCTAACCTTATGAAAAATTATGGATGTGATTGATAGCGTTAGGAGACTAGAAACTTGATATGACTAATAATGATTGGGGATGAATCCACTAGGGGGAAGGGTAAAAGAGGAGGGAAACCTTAGGGGAATCCAATAAAGATAATCGGGTGTGAGATTGGTTTAATGAGAAATACTGCAACAAACCCTCACTTCACACTTAAAGAATCTACACACTTATCAATTCCCTGCATACTTAAACTGTTATCTATCATTTAATATGATTCCTTTTTATGGTGAACCTATGAGCCTAGGTGCTCGAGTGTGAGGAAATTATCAAAAAAACTGTAACCAACTTGTAGCTTAAATCCTACCATGAGAACCTAAGAGTAAGTGTGATGAGTGGAACTTGTTGTTTTTATATATCTACAAAGAAATTATAAAACATTTTATAATGATAAATAAGATCCTGGACTAGGAAAAGGTCACTTCTATCTCACATTAATCAAGGTATGGAGAGGAAAAAGAAATATTATCTATGCATTTATAACTTGGAGGAAAATGTATAGGTATATTTAAAGGAAAACCTTATTATATGGATACCTAACAATACTACTTCTTATTGTAGTGAGAAAAACATTTTATACATATTGGTTATATCATAGCATTAATATATATTTATATAGAACCATATATTATATATATATATATATATATATATATGTATGTATGTATTAAAGAGGAACTCCACGATGATAGGGATATTGATTGATTTATACATAGCGGGGCGTTAACTGTGAAAGCCTTATTGGAAACGGTTATGGAAGAAAGGAAAAATGAATGTTTTGTTAGGCGGATGCAGCCAGTCATTACTTCACAACTAAAAATGGGGATATGCCTCATAAATACTGACGACATATTTAGTGGAATAAATTACGAGATGCTTTGGACACACTGTATTGGAGAAAACCTCATTTTTGGCTTATTTATTCAGGATGGGGTGTGCCCAAGAGGCAAGCATTGGATCAAGTATTTTTTTTGTGTTTGAGTTGAGCAGTCGACGTTTTGGGGTATTCGAGGTAATGAGACTTCCCTTTTTTGTTTTTCAGTGTTGCATGATGTAGTGGGTTGATGATTGATTTTTCATGTGATTGGCTGAATGGAAACATGTATTCAGACCTGCAATTTGACAGAGGTTTGAGTGGGAATTGTGGACTATGTTTTGATTAGATCCATCGAGACTATATGAGTTTACATGCGATTTTATTTTTCGGTTATGGTGTATGCTGATAAATCCATCAAAGAACTGTTTTTTGTTTACCCTTGGCATTCGTTTTCTTATGGCATATGGTGATAGAGAAAAAACTCATCAAATATGCATGCATTTTTCATTTGGATTTTCATTTCTGTTATGGCGTGGATTGTGAATATCTAGGAGATTCAACAGGATCCTTTGGAAGGGGTTGCGTCAGATCTCGTTTAGTTATGGCTTATGATTAATAGATAATAGATATGGAGAGATCCTCTTTATTTTCTGTATACATGTTTGCTTGTCATTTTTTTTAAATGTTTTTTCTGAACTCGAAGTGATCCTACTCACTGTGGATACATTACTATTCTTTATTTTCTCTCTCTACTTTTTGCTTTGACAAAAACGTGAGATCTAAAACTCATTGTAGTTATCCATGAAGGCATTATGCCCATATCGGTAGAAATTGGGATCTCCATTTGTGTCCCCTCCAAGATCCGAGGAAAACCTAGAGTAATACTTTAGATGTGGGTTAAAATTGTGGTTGGCCATCCCATCCCAGGCCTGGCGATTCTCTTATGTGGCAATGTCTGCAATTGGTTTTAGCTTTGTACTCATTTGGGACTTGATCCAAATGCTTGCATTTCATTGAAAGGACTAATAATTCTATATGCATTGGTATTTGTTTTTATTCTGGCATATGTTTTTTGGTGAATGGAGGATCTAGAAAGATCATTAAGGCTGCAAACGCTTGTATTTTATTAGAAGGATTAATATTTCTGCATGCGTTTGTATTTGTTTTTATTCTGGGATATATTTCTTGGTGAATGACAGATCCAAGAAGATCATTAAGTCTGCATGTGCTTTGCATTTGTGTTTCTTTCCTTGGAAATATAAACTCAACTCACAGTAGTTAGGATCTTTATTTATAGGTTATTTATTTTGTCTGAAATACCCATATTTTAAGAGACCTACATTTTTTTAACCCCTTTATATAAACAAGTTGAGTTTTACTTCTTTTATCACCTATGCGAGAGTTAATGAAGTCCAAAGACTTGACCGATCAATGAGAGAATCAATATAGCGTAGATGGGTGACTTGAAAGGGAGATCGACCATTTTAAGTAGTGGGTGGTCTGTTAACAGCTAGTAAGTCCCTAGTTTTATTGATTATTTAATCTTTACTAATAAGTTGTTTGATTTTATAAAACATTTAGTTAGAGACTTGGGAAAAATTATAGTCACTTACTTACCTTAGTTGTTGGGAGGAAAATCATAGTCAAGCTTCCAGTCACTTGAGCCGCATTGTTTAGTTTGCTTATGTAAATGATGTATGCTTAATTAATTGATTAAGTGTTGTATTCTTGATTAGTTTTCTTAAGAAATACATTTTGTTATGCATGATTAGTGTGATTAATTAAACATTGTAGTGTAATTCATGCTTAACATGTTTTCCTTAACTAATTGCACTTATGATAATATTGCTACCAATATTTTATGTGCTGACCGATTTAATGACAAGCTGTGATTGCTGAGAATGTGCTGCAAGGAAAAGGTGGGAACCTTATAAGAGTTCTTGTTATGCACTGTAATAAACATAACTAAAGAACAAGATGATTTAGTGAAGTTTGATCAAAGAACGATTCTGTGACCTATATGTTGTATACTCTTGTCTGCAATTTTTGTATTCACTATTATTTAGTGAGATACTCAGAATCTACTAACTATGTTGAGTTACTCGAAGGGTTGGACAGTATCTCAAGGACAGAGTTGGATACTAATGCAGGAGACAGGTAAGAACAAGCGTGTGAACATAAGAGAAATTATGTATATCATAACATTTGTACACTTCGAATATACATTCGTATTGTGTTTAGTGACATTGAATATTCACAGTCTTAAATGTCTTATATTGGTTATATCGAAGTAAGCCTATTAGTTAAGCATCATGTTGGAAAATTTAAGAGTTACATAAGCTATAGGAGTGGTTGTATTTTTAAGCTAACAAGTATTTTTGGATTGGTTAAGTTTAGTATGCAATGTTACTAATGAAATTGGTGTACCCAAAGGTCACAAGTGTTTTAAATTTTTCCACAACATACCCCAATGATCTACGGGTGGTTGTCCAAGTATGTTACATATGGTATCAGAGCAGGTTCACAACACATGGACCTATTGGAATCACTTGCAAATAGCTATGTTGTGCACCTTGAGACGTATACATTGTTTTTGGAAAGGAATTACTACAACAGGAATTTCTTAAAATCTAGTAATCACAAAATGGGAAGACTTGGTTACATTAAAATGTAAATTACGCAAAGGAGGAAGTAGATGTAGTACTATATTGGTATACTACACAATATGTATACGGTATTGTTTCATGTGTACTGTTTCTTATCATACAAACTTGATTTATTGAGAGTATATAAAAGGTTAATTGCATACCAAGTCAAGGATGATGCAAAGAAGGCACAATAAATTAAATTGTTGGCAATACTAAAGTTTTAAGGACTTGAATTTAAGTTTATGAAAAGTTTGGATTTAGATGCGTATTAGTAAAGGCTCATGCAAGTGTAATTAGGATTGAGTTGGTTAGGAAGCAGTGCATTGAGAAAAAGAATATATTGATGTATCAAGAGTCTATGGAATTGAAATAGTAACTTTTAGAAATTGTCTTTATAAGTTTATGATACAACTAATACTTGACAAGAAATTGTGAGTACAAAGTGTAGGTATACATGGTTGTAAAACGAATCCACTGATAGGAATTGAAAGATAACTGGAAGATAAATACCTCAAAGGAAAGAGGTAACGTCTAAAGGAAATGTGATCCATGGAGTATTATGAAATGTTAGCAAGATGTTATCATCAAATAATCAATTGTATTTATGGTAAACCATAGTAGATAATTGATACGTTGAGAGTTTGCTTTATAAGAAGTTTTGGACATTTTTTTTTACTAAAATACTTGAATATGGTAAATATATTGTTAGTTGTACAACAATATATCTGTGATGAAGAAATGCAATCATAGAATTTGTGTGAATTGGATTGTACATGTATAGATACTAGAAGTATCAAACTATGCGAGGAAATAAAATGTTGTTAAACATTTTGAGAGTATCATGTTGAAATACTAAAACAAACATGTTTTTGGGTTGAGAAGGTAAGCTGTGGAACATTAAGATTTCTAAGTGACCATGGGATATGGTACTCAGTAGGCTCAAGAATATTAGAAATATTTATAATTAGTAAAAGTTTGGGTTAATGTGGAGTTGGTAGAACCAGAAACATAGATATGTTCAATGATAAGTATGATATTTCATGCATTCAAATGTTCCTAATTTTGTGTGATTGTGGCTTTTTAAAAAAAGAGTGGTATAACTCTTTGAGCTGACCACAGGGGACGCCCTAGGTTATAAGGCTCTTAAAATTATGAGAAATTGTCTTACACTAAATAGAATTAAAAATGAAAAAAAAAGGTGGAAAATCAGTTTGGTGTTGAGCTTCCATAGAGCACCCTAGAGAGGTGTTAGGCTCTGAAATTGTCAAAAAGTTAGTAAAGAGTTTCTAGTGAACACCTTTGTGTGGTGTTAGCCTCTATCAAGCGTTGTATGATATTAATACCTACGCCTAGGAAAAGAGATGTCAGCGAGCACCTAGAGGAGGTGTTAGGATCTTAAGCAAAAAGTTGTCAGTGAGCACCCAGAGGACATGTTGGGATCTTAAGTAAAGAATTTCCATTAATCACCCAGAGGAGGTCTTAGTCTCTTGAGAAGAAATTCCAGAGAGCATCGTGGTGAGGTGTAAGGTTCTGTGGTATCAGTTGAGTGAGATATATATACAGGTTGAGGAGGCCTGCATGTGAACTTCTGGTTCCATGAGGAGATGACCTTCATGTATATATATCAAAACTTCTTAACGAAGATTCCATCCAAGGAGTGCTTGGAACATTGATGCCATTAAAAATTTAGGTGAGTGTTATTTTGGTGTTTTGTGCACCATGCTATGATGAGACATTAGTTGTAAATTATGCATGAGGAGAATTTTCATGCGACAAACATGATAGAAATGTTGTTGTTATTTGCATTTGATTTAATTAATATGTGTTTCGGAAAAAGAAAATTAGGATTATGTGCTTGTTATGTTAATTTAATATGATTACTAAAGTGATGAGGTATTTTGAAGAAAAATACCTCTATGGAAAGAGTACGAAGGGAAAATGTTGAATATGGAGGGTGTATGTGCCATGAGATATAAATACACAAATGATCCTACTTTAGATCATAAATTTTATGTTAATTTTATGATTTACAAATGTTAAAGGGTATTTGCAGGAATACCATGTTATAAGCGAAGATAAATTCTATAAGGGTTGTTATGAAAAGTAACAACGATATGTGTCAAAAAGAACACATGTTTATTTTGATTTTAAATTTGATATATTTATGCATTCCTTGAATGTATGATTACTTCGAGGTAGGCCTATTGAGTTCTTGCAAAGAACATGTGAAAGAACCACAAAGTGGAATTAAATTTACTAAGAATGCGGAGGCAAGCAACAAAGGTCTGCAGAGGGAATAAGAACACGGATTTGAAGAACATGTAACACTGAGGACGATGTTCATTATAACAGGGAAAGGATGTAACATCCCATTTCTACCTCGACCCAAAACACATACTATAAGAAAAATGCCACTGTAAGTATCCATCCTAACCTTATGAAAAATTATGGATGTGATTGATAGTGTTAGAAGACTAGAAACTTGACATGACTAATAATGATTGGGGATGAATCCACTAGGGGGAAGGGTAAAAGAGGAGGGAAACCTTGGGGGAATACAATAAAGATAATCAGGTGTGATCTTGGTTTAATGATAAATATTGCGACAAACCGTCATTGTAGACTTAAAGAATATATAGACTTATCAATTCCCTGCATACTTAAATGGTTATATGGCATTTAAGATGATTCCTTTTTATTGCAAACCTATGAGCCTAGGTGCTCGAGTGTGAGGAAATTATCAAAAAAACTATAACCAACTTGTAGCTTAAATCCTACCATGAGAACCTAAGAGTAATTGTGATGAGTGGAACTTTTTGTTTTTATATATTTATAAAGAAATTATAAAACATTTTATAATGATAAATAAGATCCTGCACTAGGAAAAGGTCACTTCCACCTCACATTAATCAAGGTATTGAGAGGAAAATAAATATTATCTATGCATTTATAACTTGGAGGAAAATGTATAGGTATATTTAAAGTAAAACCTTATTATATGGATACCTAAGACTACTACTTGTTATTGTAGTGAGAAAAACATTTTATACATATTGGTTATATCAGAACATTAATATATATTTATACAAAAACATATATATATATATATATATATATATATATATATATATATATATATGTATGTATGTATGTATGTATGTATGTATGTATGTATGTATGTATGTATGTATGTATGTATTACAAAGGAGCTCCACTATGATAGTTATACTAATTGATTTATGCATAGTGGGACATTAACTGTGAAATCCTTATTGGAAACGGTTATGGAAGGAAGGAAAAATGAATGTTTTTTTAGGTGTATGCAGCGAGTCATTACTTCACAACTAAAAACAAGGATATGCCTCAAAAAGAATGAGGGAATATTTAGTTGAATAAATTACGAGATGATCTGGACACACTGTATTGGGGAAAACCCCTTTTTTGGCTTATTTATTCGGGATGGGGCATGCCCAAGAGGCAGGCATTGGATCATGTATTTTTTTGTGTGTTTGAGTTGAGCAGTCGAAGTTTTGGGGTATTCGAGGGAATGAGACTTCACTTTTTTGTTTTTCAGCATTGCATGATGTAGTGGGTTGATGATTGAGTTTTCCTATGATTTGCCGAATGGAAACATGTATTCAGACCTATGATTTGACAAAGGTTTGAGTGGGTATTGTGGACTGTGTTTTGATCAGATCCATCGATACTATATGAGTTTACCCACGATTTTATTTTTTGGTTATGGTGTGTGTTGATAAATCCATCAAAGAACTGTTTTTTGTTTACCCTTGGCATTCGTTTTCTTATGGCGTATGGTGATAGAGAACAAACTCATCAAAGATGCATGCATTTTTGGTTTGGATTTTTATTTCTATTATGGCATGGATTGTGAATATCTAGCGGATTTGGCAGGATCTTTTGGAAGTGGTTGCATCGGATCTCGTTTAGTTATGGCTTATGATTAATGGATAATAGATCCAGAGAGATCCTCTTTATTTTCTGTATACATGTTTTCTTGTCATTTTTTTTAATGTTGTTCTGAACCGGAAGTGATCCTACTCACTTTGTATACATTACTACTCTTTATTTTCTCTCTTTATGTTTTGCTGTGACAAAACCCTGAGATCTAAAACTCACTATAGTTAGCCATGAAGGCGTTATGCCCATATCGGTAGAAATCATGATCTTCGTTTGTGTCCTCCAAGATCAGAGGTAAACCTAGAGTACTACTTTATATGTGGGTTAAAATCATGGTAGGCCATCCCATCCCAGGCTTGGTGATTCTCTTATGTGGCAATGTTTGCAATTGGTGTGTTTTACCTTTGTACTCATTTGGGACTTGAAGCCAAATGCTTGCATTTCACTGAAAGGATTAATAATTCTGTATGCGTTGGTATTTGTTTTTATTCTGGCATATGTTTGTTCGTGAACGAAGGATCTAGAAAGATCATTAAGGCTGCAAACACTTGTATTTTATTGGAAGGATTAATATTTCTACATGCATTTGTATTTGTTTTTATTCCGGCATATATATTTTGGTGAATGACCAATCAGCAACATGTTTAGTATCATAAACATATTTCTTTAACAAATATGCACGGAAACAATTGTGGAATCTTACATGCGGGAGAAATGCTAGTTCATAATCCACTGGCCCTTTCTTGGCTAGTATTTCAAAAGGTCCACAAAATCTAGGTGCTAACTTACCGCACCTACCCAAGCTCAATGAGCTTCGTTTGGATTTTACTTTCAAGTAATGATGATTTCCTATTTGAAAGTACTTATCCTTTCTTTTCCAATCCGTGTAATGTTTCTGGTGGTGTTGTGCTTCTTTAATGTTCCCCTCGACCTTGGTAACCAAATGTTCCAAGTCCATCAACAAATCAGGCCCTAACATGAGCCAATCCACCAGGTTGTCCCAAGTAACCGATTTTCTACACTTCCATCCATAGAGTACCTCAAAGGGACTCATCTTGGTGGAAGCCTGATAACCATTGTTATACACCAACTGTGAGAGATGCAGGTAATCCTCCCACTTCGTGGGATTGTTCATGACATACAGTCGGAGCATGTCCTCAAAACTTTCATTTACTCTCTCAATCTGCCCGTTTGTCTGTGGGTGATATGGAGTGCTGAAGTTCAACTATGCCTCCAATCCCAATAATAAAGATCTCCAAAAGTTTCCTGTGAACTTAAGATCTCAATTCGAGTTAATTACCTTGGGTAGCCCATGTAATCTAAATATTTATTTCAAGAAGATATCAGCAATGTTCATGACCTTGTAGGTTGACTTTATAGGAATGAAGTTTGCTGCCTTTTGCTTCTTACTTTTCGGTAAACCGGTGATAAAGTCCATACTAATAACCTCCCACTTCCATTCAAGAATGGGTAACGACTGCATAAATCCCGCAGGATGCTGATGCTCATCTTTGACTAGATGGAACTTCTAACATTTCGTAATAAACATTGCAATGTCGGTCTTTATCTTAGGCCATAAAAAGTGTCTCTTTACAGCGGATATCATATTTTGATGTCCTGGGTGCCCCGAGTAGGGTGCCCGATGAAATTATGTGAGGATGCTATACTGATGGTCCCCTCCTTCTAGAACATACAAGCTATCCTTGGACCATAGCAGTCCGGATTCATTGACCTTGTATTCTTTTTGTTGTTGAAACAACCTATCTTCTTGGAGTTTCTTGAGGATCTCTACATAGAAGGGGTCAACTCCGTTGGTCGCTCTAATCTTCTCATGCAAATCTCCATCGGATTGACTCAATAGCCACCTCATAAATCATGTGAGTTCATCGGCTTAAAGCATCGACAACCTTATTCTCCTTTCCCTTAATGTGCTTTAGATCGAAATGGTACTCGCTGAGGAAAGCCAACCATATGGCTTGCCTCGCATTAAGATCCAATTGATCAAATAAATACTTTAGACTCATATTGTTTGTCTTCAGAAGGAACTTCCTTCCCATGAGGTAGTGCCTCCACATCCTCAAAGGATATATTTCTCAACTTGGGGCTGCATGGAAGGCTAATGGAAATGGCGTTGCATATTTTGGATGGGATTTGTGGTATCGAAGTGGCAACCATAGGCTGAAGCATGTGCCTCCCTGATGAGCAAGAGGTGTTCCTATGAGTGTTGAACACCTAGAAAATTGAATTTATAAAGCCAACCATCCCGAATAGTGTAGTCTAGGAAGGGGGTCTGATTGATCTCTGTGTATCTATGGAAGGCTATCCAAATATTTTGAAATTCTTGGTCGGTAGCATATTTTTCCTTCCATGTGTCATAGTTTGTACAATGCACCTCTAGAATGGAGAGGACTGTAGTAGGTGGCCAACTGAGCAAATCAGACATCTTATTCGAACTGCCTTTCTTATATCAGATGACCAAGTGAAACTATTGAATGTAAGAGTCCCATTTAAGGTGCCTTTGTTCCTGAATATTTGACTGTGAATTGATGAAAATCAAATGATGGTGGTCTGTATGCAAGATGGTTTCTTTACTAAGCAAATAATGTCTCCATTGCTTGAGGGATTCAACTACGCTGTAAAACTCTTTGTCATAGGTGCTATAGTTCATCTTGGCCTGGGAAAGAGTTTCAGAGTGATAAGCAATGGGGTGGCCACCCTGTTTAAGCACGGCCCTAATAGCATATTGTGAGGCATCAGACTCAATCTCAAAAGGTTGAGAGAGATCCGACAGATGTAAAATTGGTGATGAGCATAGGGATTCCTTGACCTAAGTAAAATTACTAGTGGCTTCATTAGTCTAATTAAATGTTGAAGAACTATTAGAAATTTGATGTAAAGGATGAGCAATCTGAGAAAAGTGCAGAATGAACTTACGATATAAATTTATACCACTCAAAAATATTTTGATCCGACTCATCGAAGAAGGGAGTGGCGATTGCTTCAATTATTTGATACGGGTTGGATCCGGTTGAATACCTTCCGAATTGACCACAAATCCTAGATATGGAACTGTATTCTGACCAAAATATGACTTCTTTTCTTTTACCTGCAACTTGTTGGCTTGGAGGATTTGGAGAATTTGTCAGACATGCTACATGTGTGCATCCCATGTATGGCTGAATATGAGAATGTCATCTAAGTAGATGGCCACCATGTGGCCCAAATGTGGTCTAAAAATGTCATTGATGAGCCTCATAAATTGTGCTAGAGTGTTGGTGAGGCCGAATGGCATGACTTTCCATTCATAAAGTCCAAATTTGGTCTTAAATGTTGTCTTCCATACATCATTTGGGTTCATTCAAACCTGATGGTAACCAACTGTCACATCTAGTTTGGTTAACCATTTTGCTCATTGGAGGGTGTCGAGTAACTCCTTAATTCAGGGCAGTGGGTAACCCTTTTTTACAGTAGCTTTATTGAGCACTCGGTAATCAGTGACAAGGCGCGTTTCTGGGGTATCTCGTTTGGGAATAACGAATGCGAGAGATGCACAAGGAGAAGAAGAGGGTTGGATATGACCAAAGTTAATGAGTTTTTTCAATTGTATTTCCATTTCCTCTATTTCTGTTGGCGCCAACCGATTACTATGTTGTTTAAAATTTATATGTATTTGTTAATTATATAGCCAGTGATCCCAAAACTCAATTCTTTTTTATTTAGAATTCTCATCTTGTTGTAAAAGGGCACTTTTTTTTTAAAAGATTTCTTTAGATCTACACAGATCTAGTAATACTCATTCTTGAATTGTAAATTTTTGGAAAAAATTACTCGAAGTTGAAGTTAGATCTATTAAGTGAGTTGCCAAAGTATTTTTTTGGCCCGTGTTGAATTAATCTTACTCTTCTTTATACTACAATTTTTTTTCTAATTTTTTGGTTGTAGCACCCTCCATTGAGGTGTTTCCAAAGGTCAGATATGTAAAGTGCATCTGGTGCTCCACGAATTAATGAATTCCCTTCTCCTCTTGTTGTGAAACACAATTGCACACATCAGGTGAAAGAGATCAACCCCATGTGACTTCAAATCAGTGTTTCCCAATGCACCAGTTGATTAAATCCATTCATACTAATTCTTTGTGATCAACATATGAATTCTCTCAGCCATCACAAAACAGGGACGCCATCTTTGCAATCACTATGAAATATGATGTTTACACTACAATTAGCTATCCAACCATATATAAATTCATCCAATATAATAAGTGTGATTCAATCCAAAAAAAACCATCACACAAAAATATTCACACAGTCACTTTGAGATATGAGGTCTATCACCATCATGGATGATCGATTTGATTACCAAAAACAAAACAATGCGTTACAACTCTGGCTCAACTGTCAATTTTTTTTTGTTTCGTCCTTTACTTAGGGTTACAATGTTGTGTGCATCCATGAAAAAAATGAGGTCATTCACACGCTATGCTTTGAGCTTAGTTATTTGAAGCCTCATTTAAAGTTCAATATCATAACAAAAATACTTGGAAAGAATCATAAGCCATTATATCCCAACCTCAACCTCAACTTATGGAAAACAGTAATGGTAATGGTAATGAAACCAACAGAGGATCAGATGCTCATCCTCAACCTGGTTTTCACGCGCTATGCTTTTACGCTTCAGTATTTGAAGCATCATTTGAAGTTCAATATTATAACAAAAATACTAGGAAAGAATCAGAAGCCATTATATCCCAACCTCAACCTCACTTAGTGGCATGGTATTGTGCAAGTAATGTGACACTCGAACTCCACCTACCAATTGAGAGTCCACTTAATGTGCATAAGGTAAGGCTTAGTCAAACTCCATTTGGAAGCTAGAATTTAGGATAACTCATACTCTTTTATTAACTACAATAGATTTATATTAGCTTAACTATTAGATACAACTATTATCTTAACTCCAATGATTTTACAATTATTAGCTTAACTTCAACTCTAATTACTTACGGCTTAGTACAATTGCATTTGGCATCCAGGAGTATAGCTAATGTGCAATCACGTAAGAGTCAAACTCCTTGTTACGGAGAGAAATTCCTATGGCTTGGGGTACCACAACAGACAACTTGACTCCAGAAATCAATCCTTTCCAATATGCAAGAGAAATCAAATATCTAACACTAAAGGATCACACCTCATACCTTATTCTGGACGGTTGAAGTAGATCCACATTAAGCTTTCCAACTTCAACTTGAATTGATGAATCACTTCCTCAACAACAAGTAAACAAGAAAAGCATACTATATATATTGGTGTTAGATCTACTCTAGCTTATATAATCAACAACGTATAAGCATTTGAAATCATCCATGGATAAAATATTCATTCAAAATACATTATTAGACATGAAAATATATTTCTATTAATATAAAATCAGATATTACAATGAATACAACCTCTGTCGGCACATTTGCAAATTGAAGAAACTGAATCCCCCACTTGGGCCTCCACCACCTCAATCCTCTATCTCTCGATAGCAAGCTCACAAGCAAAAGACAAAATTGGGAAGAACACCAAAGTGCTCCAATGGACAAAGGGATTCCGACTCAAACACAAGTTCTGGAAACAATAGACTATAGTTTCTTTGCTCTCAATTCTCTTATGCCTTCAATGTATCCAAAGGGTTCCTTATATAGCTTTTCAATGGGGTAATGAAAGGTTGAATTTGAGCGATCTCAAGGCATATGGAAGGCCAGGAGACAAGTGAGTCAGATCCATGTCAAGGAAAACTCCAAAAGAATTTTGATTTTTGTACACATCTCGATGTACATGGTTTTAGGGGTTAAACCTGTGTATATACGCGATAAGGGGTTTAAAAGTCGCGTATAGTAATTTTCACATGTTTTTAGGGATGGTATAGGAAACATCAAAGGACAAAAAATGGTCCAAGGGGTCCAAGGAGTCTGCATAGGGACAGGGGAAGGCCATAAAAGTGTGATTCACTAGGTGTGGTAAAATCAGCTATAACATATGCCCCCTAATGTGTGAGGTGAGAGGGGTCATACGATGGCTGAAATACATTATAAGTCCATCCCAGAAGTGGAGTGATGAAGAATCCCAAATGGAAGACCAACCACCCAATCATCATAGTACAATGATACAACTCTACACATAACTGCAAATACATATAGTAGTCCCGGATACATAAGAGTACAATGGCCATGAATAAGCATGATACAAAATATGACATAAGTGGTCATTGTCACGTACACTATACATAAATCAGAATCTCCATGATGAAGATATACAAAGGATCATGATCTCTATAATGGCTGGAGATATACAATGGATCAAGATCTCCATAATAGCTAGAAATGTATGACACATACTGGAATCAAGTCACAAGAGCTGAAATCTCATGAACACTGGCACGATCAAGGAGGTAGCATATAAGAGATGCCACCAATCGGTAAGGTCTTCTACACAAACTGCTACGAGTACAAGTCCTACTATGTGAATAGAGGTGTCGAGGTCGAACATAGTAGTCCATCATCTGATTACTGGTCATTGATGTATACCATTAATAGACGCGAGATCACCCACTGATAATGATAATGGGAATCGAGGTACTAGAGTGAAAACTAACAAGTGTGAATAAATGTGTTGAGGTTGAACACTTGAGAGGATCCATTGATCAGGGGAAATTTATGTATTCCCAAAAACTGTCGATGGCGAGAGAACCTGCCATTGATGACTGCAAGTCTCAAAGCACTAAAAAATGACTCTAGATTCCAATCCCATAATAAATGATCTGAATTCGATGGGATGAAATCCACTGGAAGGAGAGCATTAAGGCATCCCCCATCATCCAACATGAGGTACTCAGCAAAGCTATATAATGTGGAAGGACTCGATCATAAGGTGCATGAACCAGTAACTGTACCGGGAATGATCGACATGCAAAGTCAAGATAAATGATGAATGGCCCACTCAAGTTTCAAATTCCTTTGAACAAGAGCATAACAGAAAATGGTGACTGAATAAAGGCACCATAGACTCAATATACAGAACTGGGACATCTCTGCGACACAGGAGGCATCGACATAGGCTCCATGGGGATTGGAAGCTTAACCAGTCGGTGGAGATAAACTCAGATAAATGAGTATAGCTCCTAAATTCAAACTATAAACCCAACCAATGGATGTGATATACAGTGTTCTATTTGAAGGCGACATGACTCGACAGCTACCAAAATATAACATCTTTCCTTGTCCAGCTTTTTGGTTTTTCAATTTTTTTTTTGGACTTTTTCAAATATTTAAAAAGCTTGAAAAAGAATAAAATTGCTTTATAGTTACAGACTAGGAGGAGACAAGTGTCATAATTGGCAAACAAACTAGTTCCAAGCAGTGGAACATACCTATGCTCAATGCAAGGATACATGTGTAGGATAGCGACACTAGGGGGAAAGTACCCTCCCGGTAAAAATAGGGAATCGAGCTACAAAGGATATATAAAATGGCTCTGCATGGCTAGACATGAGACAAGCTTGGGCTATATGGCTGAAACTCAATGTCAAGGAAGCCAGTGTAAGGCTCAATAGGGTAGGAAAAGGTCATGATAATGCACTTACAACTTGATATAAAGGAGTCCCGAGGGAAATGGGACAGCAAAAGATCAAGAGGAGTATGAGTCTCTTGTGAAATGTCATGGCAATACTATACAACAGACTCCCACACCCTAAGGTACAAAATGCCGGCATGGGCACCAAATGCAAATAGGGCGCTAACTAGGGTACCCATGTAAGGTCAATCTCTACCATTCACATAATGCCACTTCTAAAACATCAAGAAGGTTTTGAGACACAATAGAATGGGTTTGTACCTAAGGCTATAATGAAATGGTCATAAGGTCATGCAAAATGCAAATGGTGATGAAACTTAACCTATATGTCACTTTAGACATGATACCTGAAATCGGCACGAACATGTCAATTCAATGGCCCAAATGATGCTCAAAAAGGTCTCCTACACCATAAATTAGTCCAAAAACGGTCCAAAAGGATTAGAAACGGTCCAAACTATAGAAAAGGGGGTAAAAAATTTCAAAAATTTGAAAAATTTCTATAAATAGTAAAAAATTCAAAACATTATATAACATTTGAATTTGTTATCCAATTGAGCTCAGAACATCCAGAGCGAATTCCAGGAGATCCAGCCGGCGGAATCCACTACCATTTTTTCCAGCTACTTACCCATGCTCTACTCTTCCATTTTGATGCAAATTTTATCAATTTCCATGGTGTATTTAGGATTCTAGGCCCATCTTAAATGCGCACCACAACCCATGCGAAAATCAAAGGTTTTTCCACGTATAGGGATGCATATATGCGGAAAATGCCCTCAAAGTCATGTACATATGTGGGTATTTAGCAAATAGTCGTGTATACAACCATGATCAATTATTTTTTAGTGTTCTAATGGATCAAACTAAAATTTTATGTGCAGGATGGTCCTAGAATGGAGAGAACGTGAACCTGGTGATGTAGAAAAGGTAGTAAGTGCAGATCTAATGGCTCAACAAGCATTACATGCATGTAGGCTTTACAAGTTTTGGTGTCTTGGTGGCTTAAGAGCCAAACCAAGACTGTTGTAGATGTTAGTGGACTACTAGGATCCAGACCTAGAGTCGTTCTAGATAGATGGGATGTCCCTCACCATAGAAGTGGAGGACATATATTTTATTACTAGACTTTCTCGATGGGGGGAAGTGGTGAACCTATGCTCTCGCGGGCCCGGAGGTGGCTTGCCTATAGCTGAGTACATTGCAGTATACTACTATCCATACACGGAGAAGATGGGGAGTGAGATCCCAACTAACTCCATACAGGTGCTGGGCCTAAAGGCCATCCTACTGACACTGGGCAGGATAGCATGCTTAGCTTCACTCCACCAAGCCTTGCGGCCTTTGATGTTCTATGCAGTGGAGTGCATGAGACCCACTGTGTATGATTGGAGCACTACATTACTAGGCAACATGAAACACCAGCTCAGTGAGTGCAAGATGGGCATAGTGCGAAACTTAATTTTCAGCAGCATACTGAGCACGTTTTTATTTGAGCGTGTTCCAGGATTGATCCCTAGAGTTGATGTTCCTCTACGCGGGGTTCGATATTCGGCCCAACAACGTTGGGCAGATGCAATGCATAGACTGGGTGGAGGTAGGTTGTCCAACCCCTATCCAGCTAATTTATTTCCATGGTGGCGACGACAGATAGTTGCCATTGATGACTACCCCTATGCGGGGATAGATTTCCGGGAAGACCCAGACATGCCGCTACCATCAGGATCAACATACAGTGACATTGGTAATGAATCTCCACCCTCTTTTTAAAATTTTTGAGTTATTTAATTTTTTGTGTTTTCTAATTATGTGGAATCAAAAGACATGTGTTTGGGTGACAATACATAGTGACATATACCATATGCATGCATATGTGGGACCACAATGACCTGAAGGCTTCCCTCATCATAGGCAGAGGGGAAGAGGAGACGATATGAAGGGTGTGGATGCGGAGTGGATGCTCCAAAGCATTCATATGAACTTCGTGAGACTAACACATAGAGTACCCATGGCGCAAGTTGAAGACATTTCTGAGGCCATGCAGCGCCAGGTGGTGGGTGTACCATGAGCATGGGTGCAGCTATTTCGACGAATAGCTAGAGCCATAGTGTGTTCCATGATCACAACCGCCCTCCTCCTTAACAGGATTAGATACCTGGGATTGATACATTTTGTACTACAGTGTATTTATATTTTGGTGTCTCGAGAGCCCAATTTTTGTGTTATGACACTATGTATTACCACATTTTGGATGTTTATAAAAACTTTTATGATGATCGATTTATTTATTTACATGTGTACAAATTTATGTTTGTGATGATCTTATTGTGTATGAAAAAAATGCCAATCTAACACGTAGTTAGCATATGAGTCAGCAACTTGATTATTAATTCTTGCAACATGTAGGTATGTTATATTGTCAAATTTCTATTCTAACAATCTCACACGTAAGAATATTCTTAATAATGTTGGATCTCTAACATGGTACAAACCATTAAGCTGTGACACTACTAACTCCGAATCAAGTCGTACCTCAATAGAGAGAACACCATGTGAAATGGAATCCCGTAGAAGTTCAATAACAACACTATACTCAACAAAATTGTTTGAAGATGGCCGTAAACATATGCCTCTTGAAGACAATACCTGACCCATAGGAGTATAAATTACCCAAGAAGCAGAGGCTAAGTGTTGAGTGTGACGGCTCGCACCATCCGCAAATCCTATGAAGGTGGAAGATTCCATTGACATTTTCCAAAAGAAATAGAAACTAATCACAAACCCGATCACCATAAGAAAAAGACCTACCTATGCAAAACTATGCAATAATATACAATAAACAACCTTTGTTGAAAATCATGCATAGTGATTTTTGAGATAGAGCCCATTTCTAGGCTCCACCAAAGGCCATTCCCTCATAATCCACTAAATCATAAGCACCATTCTCTAGCACATGTTTAACGACATAAGGGCCATGCCACATGGGGTTAAACTTTCTTGCCCCCAAGGGTTCTTTCGGTTGATCCCACAAAACGACCAAGTCTCCCTCACTAAACCTCCTTGGATGGATAGACTTATCGTACTGAACCTTAACGTGACTCTTATTCACTTCTAGAGCCACCAATCTCATCACTGCTCATCAAGTTGTTCTAGGTGGACCAAACTCTCCTACAGCGGGGAAGTGTCTGGTAAGAGATCTATGGCTAGCTTCAATGAAGGAATCTCGCACTCAACTGGAAATACAGACTCCACTCCATGTACAAGATGATATGGAGAAAAACCCGTGGCAGTCTTAATAGCGGTTCTATAATCCCACAAAGCAGGATATAACATGATGTGCCAATTCGTCTTGCTTTGTGTGATGGTTTGTTGGAGAATGGATTTGAGTGGTTTTTTCAGTGCTTCTACCTATCCATTGGCTTGAGGGTAGTAAGAGGAGTAATGCTCTTGCTTATACCCTAAATTTGATGCCAACTCTTCCATCATACGATTATGAAAGTGTGAGCCATGGTTAGTGACAAGATCTTTCAGAATACCGAGCCAAGTAATAATCTGGTTGAATACGAAGTATGTGCTTTTCTCACCATCGGATTTAATTGTAGGCATAGCCTCAGCCCATTTCGTGAAGTAGTCAACAACCACTATGATATGATGATTCCCGCCAGCTGAAGCTGGGTTGCAATCCATAAAATCAAGCGCCCACTCAGTGAAGGGACCGACGGTGATGATGGGATGTAACGGGGAAGGTTGCGAGTGCATATTCCGTGTGAACACCTGGCAAGGGTGGCACTTCTTGACCGCATCTACACAATATTTAAAGATCAACGACCAGAAATAACCCGCTCACAAGATTTTTTGGGCTGTAGAAATCCCAGATAAATGACCACCACATGCCCCTCTATAGCAATCATTCGGCACAAGCTCAGCCTCCTCATGAGTTAAACAGTGACCTAAAATGGAATCTATCCCAGGGCAGTACAAAGTGTTATCCACTATCAGGTAATTCTTGGATACATGACTTAATTTCCATCGTTCATCTCGTGAGAGGTGAGTAGGGACCTTCAATGTTTGTAAATATATAACAATATTCCCATACCATGGGTCTAAAGTTAATATTAAGAAGATGTGCTCATCGATAAACGTATCTTCACAAACCAACTCCTCGGCTTCGCTTGGGAAATCTGATATAAGCTTCACAGAAATTAACGATTTCTTTGATTTTGCCAAAACAAACTCGAGATCAAATTCTTGCAAGATGACAATCCATTTATTATACTTTTCCCCAATCATCCTTTGAGTGAGAATGAACTGAAATGGATTGACATGGGCTACAACCAAGGTCTAGCGAAGGAGAATATAATGTCTCAACTGTTGAACCGTATGTATGGTAGCTAAGGCAAGATTCTCAACATGGGAATAATGGATCTCCACATCAATAAGATTCCAGNATGACATGCTCTTGGAGCTCCTCATCCTCTTGAACCAAAACCATACCAATCGTCTCCATGGACGCGGCCACATAAAGTAGAAAATCACGGCTATAGTCTTGGGGACTAATCACTAGGGCCAATTCTAGGGCTCGCTTGAGCGCATCAAAGGAATCTTGGGCTTGCTCATCCAAACAAAAGGTGGTGTCCTTCTTCAAAAGACGCATAAAGCCTTTAGTTAAATTGAAAAAATTGACAACGAATCTGCGTAAGAATTTTGTCATGCCTTGCAAACATTGAAAATGTCTAATGTTTTTTTGGGGGGACAACTGAAGTATTGCGTCAACCTTCAAAGCGTCGACTCTTATACCCTCTTTGGAAACAATGAATCCTAATAAGTGACCAGACTTCACACAAAATATGCACTTGTGAGGATTTAACCTGACCAAATAATGGCGGCACCTTTCGAATACTTATCTCAAATGATAGGAATGACACATTCTCATACTAGAATGAGCAGCAAGGTCATCCAAAAGCACTTCGATAATCATTTTGAGATCATGGAAGATCAAGGTCACAACCCGCTGAAAAGTAGCTATGGCGTTTTTAAGGCCAAAAGGCATTTTCCAATATGCAAAGGTTCCCTAAGGACAAATAAATGAAGTCTTATGTTGGTCCTCGGGTTTAATTTGTATCTAATTATATCCAAAAAAACCATGCATAAAAGAAAATACCTCGCTACCCACACATTCATCCAAGATTTGATCTATAAATGGTGTGGGGAAATTATCTTTAGGACAAGCGCAATTCAAGTCACGGAAATCAGTACATATGCGGATCACTTTGTGCTTCTTATCAACCAGAATGGGGTTTGAAATGCACTCTGTCAAGGGAATGAGATAGATAAAATCGTCTTTCAACAGTTTCTCTATATCTGCCTTAATCGTGGGTTCTTTCCTAGGATTCACTGCACGCAAACATTGTCGAACAAGCCTAGCATTGGGATAAGTTTTAATCTCGTGTTCAACAATACGAGGGTCGATACCTGGAATTTGATCATAAGACCAAGCAAAGATATCACAAAATTCTTTAAACAACTCGGTGTATTTTTGAATCTCAGCATGGGAACATTCTGCCCCAATATAGACATTCTCAATCCTGCCAGGATCACGAGAGATATTGATAGGAATGGTAGGAGACATATTCACCATGTTCCCATTAGCCATCAGACCAAAAGAGCTTAATGGAACAATGGGACTACCAATTATCTCACTAAGAACCTCTCTAAATTCGTCACGCTCCAAGTGGTCAAGCTCAGGAAGAAAATAATATCTATGATGCAACTCTTCCCAAGGTGGCTCAACCCCTAACATGGCCTCAATAATCACTTCGTCTGAAGGAAAAACACTATCAAGGCATTCATGTGCATGAGAATATTGAACTGCCCATGCAAGCAACACATATGGGTCCTCCTCCTCCATCCACAAGGAGGAGGGACTAGGCTCTGCAACACACCCAATATTAGCTTGATAAGCTACCATAGTTGCAGGAAATGACACGTCCGTTACGATGGGATCACTTGAAGTATTCGGTGTAGGAAGAATCCAAGGATCTTCCATATGACTCGTGTGAAAGGACACCGATCTCATAGATGTCAAATCCTCACTGGAACTATACCCTATCATAAGGATAGGTGCAAGACAACTAAAGATTCCCATAAGGGATGGATACATGCCCACACCCACACTCCTAGTTTCCAGCTGAGAGTGCTCTACAATCAGGATCGAAGCTCCCGAAGATGCAGTAATCGACAGATTCTTGAATGGTGTTTGATCAATCATAACTATCTTCCCATTAAATGAAAAACATACAACGCGAAATAGTGAAGAAGCTACGGCTTGCATACTATACATCCAATTTCTACCCATTAAGAGATAGTAGTCAAGGGGCTCATCAACCACCTCGACCACTATTGTAAGGGTCTTCCCTCCCAAATGGACCTTAAGGGAAGGAAGGATCCCGTGCGGCCTAAACGATCTCCCATCAAACGCAGTCAACATGGTTGTAGATTTAGACAACTCAGGGGAACCTAAACCCTTCCAACACGATAAAGACATCACAGAAGCAACAGTGCCTTCGTCAATCAGAGTGTGCTTGACGGTCATGTTAAGACATTCTACATGAATCAAAAGAGACACATAGTAAGGCAAGCGAGGATGAAGTCCTACGGTTTCAAATTTAATTACGGAGGAAGAATTATCATCATTCACACCAAGGACAGAAAGCAAAGCCAAGGACAGCTCTAAAGTACTTCTAGTGCAGACATCGCACAAGGAGTGTGGCCCAAATCCTCGACAACAGAATAGTTCTGGGAAGCTCGGGCATTAGGATTGTGCCCTAAACACTTAAGGACTCCCTTAGGAATGTGAGGTGCAACTTCAGGTTTATCCACAGGTTTTTCAATATGCAAAGGAGTCCCTGCTGGATCAGGTTCCTTTCCTGGGTTGGGTTGTGATGAACCATAGCCCTTCGCACAGGTCACAGCCTTCGTAGCGTGCACCATGTTAATGCAACCATGACCACTACCCTTCAGTGGATCTTGATCACCACCAGATTGATCATGGGTCCTCGAGTTCATGTTTTGATTGTGAGGCAAAGGGTTAGTCAGCACAGCTGGGCCCTTACACAACTTGCAAGGAAACTTAACATTACGTTTAGATTGCTTGTCCCCCTCAGCATTTTGGGCATTTTTGTCATTATTATTAGCATTTTAATTCCTATTTCCACCCTGATTATTGTTCTTACCCTTCTTTTTATTCCTTCTGGGTTGTTGGTTACCCTTCTGGTCTGACGATTGCACCGAAAGCACACTCGTCGTTTGGGTCGGTTGAGACGAAGTCGTGGCTTGTCCCAAAGAAGATTGGTTGATTGCCAATTGACTAACCTATTTCACAACTGAATCCGTAGGATTAGCACTTGCACAACCAAGAATGCCATCGGCATGTTTTCCAGGTTTAACTTTGGGGTCGAAACTAGAACACGGATCATTGGGAATGATCTCATATAACAAACCAAATTGAGCATAAATCAAATCCAGTTCCTGTGCCCTACAAATGGCTTGTTCCTCATTTTGCACTCCGGATGTAGAAAAATCCTTTGCTATATAAGGCAATAATGACTTAAGGAACCATTCGAGGAGGAATTCCAGTGGTATAAAGGCTTTAATTAACCTCTTCCGTCTACGCCAATCTTGGATATGGTCTGAGATATGCATGAATTTATCCTTCCAAAATGTCGACAAGAGTTCTGTACCAACGTCGTAATGCAGTGGTAGCTGGAAGTGGTTAAGAAAAGTCATCGCTAGGTCATCAAAGAAATCAAATGCCCCTCTAGGTAACTCTATATACCATTTTGTGGTAGAACCTGTAAGGGTGCATTGAAACAGCCTTAAACGGCTTGAATATTGGTGTAACGAATTTGAAGAGCTCCATAGGTGAAAGGTAGTAACATGTTCACTCAGATCCTCTCTTGGTTTTCCCTCGAATTTGGCTATATCCGAGGGAATCTTAGTAGGGACAGCCAGCCAAGCTGGGTCATGAGATACAGGATCATTCGTCAATCTCGACAAGTCAGGAAGATTTAGTGTTTCGAGGAAAGGGAGCCTAGGATGAGTAGGTCGGTGCACCGCTCCTTGATCATTTTGATTCACATAGGTTTGATTACCATAACCACCATGGCCTTGACCATAGCTCCCTCCTCCCATTTGACACGTGTAGGGTGACATGGAAGCACCATAATTTGGTGTACCTTGAATATTCGGGGCTACAAAATTGTAATTTGGATAGTAAGCAGGTTGTTGATACCCGTACCCATAAGGTGAAGAACCCTGTCCATACTGCGTCCCATAATAAGGTCCATAAGTCATCGCATGAGATGTCCTATCAGACACTCCGTAAGTAGGAATATACACTATGAAAGTAGAATATACATTCCGGAAGTAGGAATATACACTCTAGAAGTAGGAATATACATTCCGGAAATAGGAATATACACTCCAGAAGTAGTAACATGACCTCTAGAAGTAAGAACAAGACCTCTCGAAACAACGGGTGGTACTTGAACCTCAGACACAACTGGTCGAGTAATAGCAGTACATACATGACTCATAGATACATTCCATCCTGAAAGACCATGTGAATGAGGTGGAGGGTGAACATTCGAAGAACAAGGAACCAAGGATGAAGGGATTTGTGAAACTATGTACGCGGTGTTCCCTATAGTCACTCGTCTTGGATTTGGTATCCTAATAGGATCACTAACCCTGGGTCTAGGAGGAATATGTGATGTAGCTTCCATCATTAGGATGGAAGGTGCAATGTGACTTGTGCTCCAAAACCTCTCCATAGGGTAAGGAATAGTAGTGCCCCCAGGGGTAGTATTAGGCTCAAACTCTGACTCGACATGAAATGCCAAATCATTTGTGGGAATACCAGACATACCATAACTACCATAACTAGTGCTTGTGGGTTCATAATAAGTCTCATCTTTCGGCATGCCATACCAGCGATGTGTCAATGGGGGATCAACACTATAGTAAGTAGGTCTATCATGAAAAGTACCTATCTCAAAAATTATAGGACCTAACTCAGTCATATCAGGTGAAGGATCATACATAGGAGTAAACTCCCCATCTTCCACTTGAATGGGAGATGGTGGTTTAGGAATACCTTCTTCATGGTCTCCCATTGTGTGTGAATCAATGTGCAAAGTAGTCTGCATGGACTATTTATCTCTCTCTCCAAAAGGAGGAGCAGATATAGAAGGCAGAAGTCCTGCTAAACAACGAGAATAGCGAGGAGCCGCACCCAAATCCACAATGACTCAAAAAATGTAAAAAGAATATGCAGCTACACAAACCCTAGGCAAGCTAACATGCACAGAGCATACACCAATAAAATCTAAAGCCAAACACAAGCAATCAAGGGTAGGATAAATGAGCTCCCGAATGAAGCAGGTATGTCTCACCTAGGAGAGGCTTGAGACTCCCATACACAACAAGCAGAGGTACGTAACCAATTATTGTGGCCCTCAGCTTCAACGAGTAAAGCGACTGTGCTGTCTGACCCCAAACTGGATAGGACACTTGTAGAATAACCCCTGTAGAGTACCCCCTCAATATCCTAGGTAAGGCAACTAAGGTCACCTCAATATAATCAATGCTCTGGCAGACAGTCGCAGGCAGGATTGACCATATGGGCAGGGTAGAAAAGCTTGAAACTCTTGAAAGAGCCCCTAGATATGAATACAATCCTGGAAATATCTTTGGTGCTACTCATTTATGACTAGGCATCATCCCAATCAATAACCACTCACACTGCCTCATGCTTAACACCCTTTTGAGAGGAGGATCCTGAGAAACACCAATTATACCAAAGAATTTCACACTCTCACCTAGAAAGACACATACATGTTGTTGTTTAGTGGTCTTGGAGAATTTACTCACAATGAACTATTCCAAGACCCTAAAACCTAATCTTGTTGGTGAACCCTATCAAATAAAATAGTGTAGTTCATTTTATTTAAGCGTTGATTTTAATTGGCTTTATTACTCAAAAAAGGTAGATGATCGTGCAACCAATGGTGTTATGACACAACATGAAGCAAAATGCACACCTAAGAATCAATGCAAATGCATTGTGTCTATGAAAAACAGGGTATGCTACTACGTGAAATGCACCATTTTCTTCAAATGATAAATGCAAGCTTTCCTATATGAAATCCTAACTAATAATTCAAATCAAATGTAGTGCAAGTACTATGCAAAATGCAAGATTCAATGCATAATGATAATCAAATATTTTTGGATTTTTTGAAAAAAAAATGAGATACTAAAGCAAATGAATGATTCTACAACCCCTAGACTCTGCAAGCACAATCAAGCAGCACTCAAGCAAATTACTAAGGTAAAAGAACTCTAATGCACTAATCCCAAAACAAAAAATAAAAAATGCAATGACAAGAACATTCTTCAAAAAAAAAATTTTACTATAAGAAATGTTTCTGGTCAGAAACAGAGGTGTATACAGACTCTAGCAGTATCAAAGGAGACTCAACAATCAATCTTCCTCTATAAGGCAAAACTAAGGGCATACATGACTGTTCACAGTAAACCCGTGTGTGTACGCGGATATAGCAGTGAAACCCACGTATATACGCGACTGTGAGTTAAAAACTTGTGTACATGAAGAAAAGTGCATAAAAATAAAGGAAAACATACAAGATGAGACAAGCTTCACACCAATCAGACACTACCAGGTTAACATGCCCCCAGACCTGACATAGAAACAGAGAAAAAAGAGCAATTCAAAGTCATTGAAAGTCGATAGAAACCCCCAAAAGACAACTACTAGGAACTCCTCAGTAGAGTTGCCAATTCTGTTACGAAGAGAAATTCCTATGGCTTGGGGTACCACAACAGACAGCTTGACTCTAGAAATCAATCCTTTCCAATATGCAAGAGAAATCAAATATCTAACACTAAAGGATCAGACCTCATACCTTATTCCAGATGGTTGAAGTAGATCCCCGTTGAGCTTTCCAACTTTAGCTTGAATTGATGAATCACTTTCTCAACAACAAGTAAACAAGACAAGCATACTATATATATTGGTGTTAGATCTACTCTAGCATATATAATCAACAACGTACAAGCATTTGAAAGAATCCATGGATAAAATATTCATTTAAACATACATTATTGGATAGGAAAAGATATTTTTATTAATATAAAATAAGAGATTACAATGAGTACAACCTCTGTTGGCACGTCTGCAAATCAGAGAAATTGAATCCCCCAGTTGGGCCTCCACCACCTCAATCCTCCATTTTCTCGACAGAAAGCTCACAAGCAAAAGGAAAGCTTGGGAAGAACACCAAAGTGCTCCATGGGACAAAGGGATGCAGAATCAAGCACAAGTTCCGGTAACAATAGACTATGGTTTCTTTGCTCTCAATTCTCTTATGCCTTCAATGTATCCAAAGGGTTCCTTATATAGTTTTTCAATGGGGTAATGAAAGGTTGAATCCAAGTGATCTCAAGGCATATGGAAGGCCAGGAGACAAGTGATTTAGATCCATGTCAAGCAAAACTCCAAAAGGATTTGTATTTTTGTACACATCCCGATGTACACGGTTTTAAGGGTCAAACCTGCCTATATACGCGATAAGGGGTTTAAAAGTCACGTATAGCAATTTTCACATGTTTTTAGGGGTGGTTTAGGAAACATCAAAGGACAAAAAATGGTCCAAGGGGTCTAAGGAGTCTTCAGAGGGATAGGGGAAGGCCATACTAGTGTGATTCACCTGGTGTGGTAAAATCAACTATAACACTCCTAATAAAATAGTTTGAACTCCTAATAAATTCCTCTAAACTAATGTGATAACTGCACTTAGCGGCATGGTATTGTGCAACTCATGAGACAGTCAAACTCCACCTACCAATTGGGAGTCTATTTAATGTGCATAAGGCTTAGTCGAACTCCATTTGGAAGCTAGAAGTTAGGATAACTCAAATATCTTTTATTATCTACAATAGATTTATATTAAGTTTTAAATTAACAATTAATCGTTTGAACTCCTAATAAACAATTATAAAAAAATAAAATATAGCTCATGTGATAACTGCAATTTGTGGTAGTTGGAAAAAAATAAATAAAAAATAAATAAAAATAACTCATGCGAAAACTGAACTTAATGACATGGTAACACTACAACAAAACCCTGTGATTAACGTCCCTTTTAGCATCCACTATCACTTTTCGTGTATTTTTCATCATTTTTTGGAGAAAGTGGATGATTTTCCACGGGATGGCGCTTTCAATGGAATTATTTACGTCCCTTTTTAAAATTTGACACTATTTTGGACGCTAATTAGCATCCCAAATAGTGTCCCAATTAGAGTCCTTATTAGTGTCCCAATTAGCGTCCCGCTTAGCATCTCAATCATCATCCCAATTAGCATCCCAATTAGCATCCCTTTTTAAAAGTTGGCACTATTTTGGATGTTAATTAGCATCCCAATTAACATTCCAATTAGCATCCCCATTAGAATCCCAATTAGCGTTCCAATTAGAATCCTAATTAGCATCCCAATTAGCATCGCTTTTTAAAAGTTGGCATTATTTTGGATGCTAATTAGCATCCCAATTAATGTCCCAATTAGCGTACCAATTAGCATCCCAATTAGAATCCCAATTAGCGTCCCAATTAACATCCCAATTAGCATCCCAAATATCATCCCTATTTAAAAGTTGGCGCTATTTTGGACGATAATTAGCATCCCAATTACCGTCCCAATTACCGTCCCAATTACCGTCCCAATTAGCATCCCAATTAACGTCCCAATTAGCTTCCACAAAAGCATCCCATATAACACCAATAATAGCCTCCAAAAAAATGACCTGAATAACATAGAACCATATATGAATCTAGGGTTAGAGACATGAATTGCACCATGATTTTGACAAGAAAAACATTCAACATAGATCCAAGTATAGAGCCAAGAAATGCTAGACCTCGAGTTGATTTTCTAAATGCTAAGTATTGCTGCTGAGATGATTTTCTAAACGTTAGTAATGTTGTTGAGTTCAATTCCCTTAAAATATAAGGTTTGGCAATAACTGTCAATTGATATTCTACCTAAAATCTGGGGATATATGCCCCACTATTTCCATAAATATGGATATGATTTCTTGGAATCCTATAGCTTTTAAGTGTTCAATATATGACCCAAATATGCTTTGACATCCTATACTTTTATATTTGTCACTCCTTTGTCCCTCCTTTGAATACCACCTGTTAAATGATAGCCTAGAAATGCACGATTTGATTACCTTGAATATGGGGTTGATCTTCAAAATATGGGATTTGAATGCTGGTAATGTGGACCCGCTACCTTGCTAGCTGGAGGATTCGACACCATAGAGTCTCAATGATATTTCCTTCTCCAAACATTTATAAATCCCCGTTACTAATATTACTCTTGATTACGAGATATTTTGTAATATACTCTATCACCTGTTCACAGTATTACATTTCTTAATATCCCACGAATTTTAAGAGCCACTACTACGACAAAGGAATTTTCCTTGTTCAGATCATTAATAAGAGTTGGTAGAGAATTCAACGTTCCAACACATAGGTATTGATAGGCTAAATATGGAAGTGGAAAAATATCAAATGTATTTTTGATAACCATTCAATAAGGAATCGATTCTAATAGGATGGTTTCATATGTGAGAAGTAGAACTCTTGCATATTTCTTAACTATTAGCAAATTCCATTTCAAAGCTCCTCCTTCAGGTGTAGGATGCAAGAAATTAAACTCTATATTTTCACCTTCAAGTCTTCTCTAGCCTCTAATGACCCTCAGGTCATTTATACAGGTCTAAAATACAAGACCCGAACCCTTTATTGAGATTTCCATTTCAGCCAGTTTTCCCAATATCTTCCAAATATGGTATCCTTGTTATATTTCTTGACTTCATTTTGCTAGTGCTTGATTGCATAAAACTTGATTATTTATCATTACAAACAAGTATGTTGTTGGTTCACTGATTTTGTCAAGCAGTTATACTATGCTGCATGTAGAATGCACTTTACTACTAAAGGGAACCATTTGAGACAACCATAACTTGTAAAGAAACTTGTTAAATATCATTGTGCATATATATATTTTTAGATTCTAGTTTAGCGTAGAGATCTTCATCAAAATATGGTCATTTCCACAAATCTCACAATGACAAAGTGTACGCACAGAGTTAGAACACGTGTAGATGTTGAAGTGTGTGGGGGGGTGTTGGGAGATGATTGTAGGTACTGGAATGTGCATATTAACCTCAAATGTGTGCACATAGGGTCTAAAATTGTGACATCCCGTGATATGGAGTCACATGTAAACAACAAGTATAGACTTGGGCACAAAATTGGTAGTGGTTATTTTGATGATATATATTTAGGATTTGCTCCATTTTTTATGTTATTCACTCAATGAATAATTGTTTTGGTGATTCCATAAAATCTTAATTTATCAAGTCCCACAGACTTTGTATTCACCTGAGTTTGTCTGAGACGCATTACATGTTGTTTTTTATCGACATATTTTCTCTTTATCCATGATTCACAAGTGTCACCATATGGAAATTTCGTATCTTGGAACACCAATGGTTCTCAGTTCTTTATTACTTTTGCAGCAACACCTCATCTTGATGGGTATATACTTGATTCCATATCTATGATTTTTTGTATTCACCTGAGTTTGTTTGAGTAGCTTTACATGTTCGTTGTGATTGACATATTTTCTCTTTATCCATGACTCGTGAGTGTCAATATAAGATTAATTTACCTTGAAATAATGGGTTATTTTCTTTGGGTTGCAAACACCAGTGTATTTTTACCATTTGACCTTTTAAATTCTGATAAATATTTGTAGGTAGTTCTCTTTAGTCCAATTCAGTTGGTTTATATGCTACTAGGGGGGTGAGTTTAACATGTGTCTGACTAATGTGGATATCTTTCCTCTCCCCATCTCTATTTTGCGTTTTACTCTCATTTAATTAATGCCCCTTTTCTTTTTCTTTGCAGCAAGTATGTCTTATTTGGAAGAGTTGTTGAGGGAATAGATGTACGGAAGAAAATTGAGTGATTATCAACTGCAGATCAAGGAAGACCTATTGTTCTAGTTAAGATTTATAATTATGGTGAAATATTGCCAGGAAAAGATAACAGTATAGTTGTAGTTGATGAAGGTACATTTATATTTTAAGTTGTAAGCATTATGATATGCCATTGTTGAATTTTTAACTGACCTTAAATGTTATATTGTTGTATATATATTATTTCATATAGTTTGGTGTTTTATAATTGTACGTTCTGCACTTTTTTGTATTGTTAATCTAATAAATGGAATTTTCTCTCTAAGGAGTCCTAGCAGGAGCCCTCATAAGAGTTTGAACAGAATCTCTAGAAGAAGCTTGCGAAGAATCCCAAGAAGGAGCTTGAGCAGGAGCCAAAGTGAGAGTCCTAGGAAAATCTCAAGCAAAATCCTGAGTAGAAGTCCTAGAAGGGTATTGAGTAGAATTCCTCGAATGATTTTGAGTAAGAGCCCAAGTGTGTGATTGCTTGCATGGTTGTAAGAAGGATCCCAAGTGTGATTGCTTGCATGCCTTTAAGAAGGAGTCCACGAAGTAGTTTCAGTAGGAATTCATGACAAAACCTAGCTCAAAGTCCTTTCAAAAGTCGAAGAAAGCCTCCAAGAAGAAGGTTTTCAAGAGGATCAAGTCATAGTCCTATTGTTGATAAGAGTACACTTCCCCATCCTAGTCAAAGTCATATTGTTGCAAAAATTCCTATTCCTAGAGGGAACACCTAAATATGTGAGAAGAGGTCGTGGATTCAACCATCATTACTCTTATGCTCGACATTATCGTACACTATCTCCAGATTTCTCTCCCCCAAGGTCTCATTGCCTTAGTGAAAGGAATATTCCTGAAAGGGACACGTTTGTATGCATTCATAAAGCCTCATTAAATTTCCAAAGTTGGAAGGAATTTCTAACAAAATAATTTTATATTGATGTGGTAGGTATTCAAGTTTTAGGAGTTATTTCAAGTGATTTCCACCAAGACATTACAGAAACACACCAAGAGGCAAGAATCCTCCAATGTCATAAAGCATTATATTTGTTGCATTGCTTGAAGAAATATGTTTTGAATATGCTTTTAGCAACCTCTTTTATAAACACTATTGCCTATTTGGTATCTTTGAAACACTATCCAAATCATCATAGTTAAGTGTTTCCACATTATCCATATAATCAAAGTTAACTTGTCAACAACATCACAAGATGGCCAAGAGTTGGTGATATGGTTCCTTCAAAACATTTAGTTTTCTCTAAGATCTAAAACCTTAGTTAAAATGCCTATTTTTGAAGGATTCATCTATTAGGTGTATAAGCAGATGAACGTAAAGGTCCATGAAACTTGTAGGGAGTTCCTTTTCCAATAAACATACAATTTCTGCAATTTCGTTCTTCCATCTTTGTAATTAACTCTCATGGATATCCTTGGAGGACACACACCTAATATAATATTGGTGAATTAGTATGAACAACTACTGATATTAAAAATGCAATGTATTATAGCTTTCTCTTACATGCATAAAAATTTCAAGCCACATACCTTGTAAATGTTGACACTCGACTTACATATCTTAGAAACTACATATGCAAGAGTATAACTGAATAAAGAGGAGGTATTTGTACATACCACACATGCCATTATAACCATAAACTAATGTTTTGTATGCCTCAACTCGATGGTATGGAATTTGACGTGGAGAGTAATTGACCTGGAAAGCTGACGGAGCATGTTACAAGAACACAACCAACTAAGAAGCTTAAACGAAAGGATGAGTGGAATATTAGCTACATGTAACAAAGTTATTGGTTGATAGGGATATTAGGTCCATGTAGGTGGAATTTGGGCATAGGTAATTATAGTCTCCTAAAATTTTGTAAATTATCCTTAGGCTTTTTGGCCTTTTAGGAAGAAAGGAGGTAAATATATAAAGGGACAAATATTGGGGGTTAACTAGTTATATAGTTGATTGAATGGTTCTCTTAGAAAAGAGAGGATCAATGTTTCAATATTGAGGAAGAGGCATTACCCATGATTCAAGTGAAGCACCTAAAATTGTAGAGAGGGAAATATTTGAAGAGACCAAAACCAACAAAATATTATTTGTTGAGTGTATCATAGTAAAGGAAATAAGGTATATACCCTATAGTTGTTGAGTTTGAAATGAGTATAAGCTCCAGTTGAGATCTTTGTAATCTCTAATTTTCGCTAAAAAATCAAAGATTTGAGAAATCCATTTCGACTTAGAGCTTTCCCAAACCAAGTTTCTCTAGGAAAAATCTTAGCCTCTAATAGTGTCTTTTTTCATTGCACTGTTTATTCTAAATAAATAATTTTAGCTATCAACACTATTTAAATAAACAAAAAAGCAAGAACTAATTAAAGAACATAGGATTTGTGTTAGTGAACTGAGACCAATGAAAAGGATAAAAAATACCTCCTAATGGTTTGAGGGAAAACAATATACTCAAATAAATGGACTTTAGCACTTATGATTTCTATGCTAAAATTTGTTGAAGTCCTCATGGTCATCCTAGGACATAGTTTGTATGGTTAGTGTGTGGTGCAATAAATATATGGTGGGTTTGTGCAAGGGTAACATAAATTGCAAATTATATACATTATCAAGTCATTTAGAGAACATTCTTAACATGTTATGTAAAAAGAATCAAGTTCAAGATGAGAAAAGCTTTTCTAAGCTCTAACTTATGATTGTAATATATATGATGCAATACAAATTATTCTAGAAGTCATTACTAAAGTGACATATCTATTTTGTGACATTTTAGTGAAAATTAATAATTTTTGTATTGTATTATTAGGTATAAGATTTTGTATGCCATTTGTTTAAGGAAGCTTAACCCACTTCTCAAAGGGATAATGAGATGATGCACTCCATTTTTCAAAGGGACAAGGAGATGATGCACTCCACTTTTCAAAAGAAGAGAAGCTGTTGCATTCCCCACCTCCCTAAACATTGCAATCCAAGACTATATTATGGATATCCAGATTATGTAAAGATCCAAATGGGAATGGATATCCTAATTAAGTAAAGATCCAAATGTGAATGCATATCCTAATTATGGATTTATATAGACTATATTGGATTACACACATGGTGGCAATACTACCTTTTTGAGAGGACTCTCAAATATTTTCCTCTTTTGTAATAGCTATGGGGATGATTTGACACATAGGATCAATATAGATTACCTCTAAGGATGGGATAAGGATAAAATAGAGAGGATCTCATACATATCATAGGAAATAGGGATGATTTAACATTCAAAAAGGTTGAGGAGGAGAAGGAAAAGTAAAGTGATCATAGAGGTATGGCCGAGGAAGCCCTAGACTGCATAACACTTTTTCTATTTTGGCAATGTATTTTAGATGTATATCATTTTCACAACCTTTGAAAATTTTATTTTGAATTTTGATGACCATTAATGTACTTATGAACTTGATTATATATATAAATGAGTTTGTCATGATAATTTTGGTTCTTTATGGGAGATAATGTATAAAAATGTACGCTATTCTACTTGCTTTAAAAGAACATTTTTATTTATGATGGATATATATTGAATGAATGCATGCTTAAGATCACATAAGGAAACATAGGGCATGGAAATTCTCAAATGTGTGGATCTCATCAAGAGAAGGAAGGATATATACCTTATATTTAAGGGAAGGTTGAGGAGTGAATTCAATGTAAGGAAGATCAAAGTGAATAATATTGCAAGGCAAGGTGAAGGAGGAGCAGAAGGAGGAACGTAAGGAGGACAAGGAGGTTTGACTTATGGATAAGGAACCCAAAAAATGAAAAGAACCATAGAAAAGTAAATTAATGATACAAAGGGTTGTGTTAGATATGTATATTACCACAACATATAGATACTAATGTTAGATTGTTCTTAACCACAAGGGTCTTTCCATTGGTGAAATACAATCTCACCCAAAAAGATGCATATAGTCACCATAATCCCATTCAGCCATGAACAACTTAGAATAATGTTGCAATAAACCCTTGCATCTATGAAAAAATAATCAAGTTGATACCATTTTAGAACCAAGCATTAGCGCAAGATCTACTACATAGCAGGCTTAGTCCAATACGTTTCGCGAAAAGGGGTTTTTAAACTTTTGGTTTAATTAGGCTCCAAGTTTAGCTAAAACGAGGTTTTCTCACTAGTTTGAGGGTGATTTGCTCTGGTTGCTACAGAAAATCTTTTTAAGATGGAGTGACCCTAGTAGGCTTAGTCCAATAGGTTGCGTGAAATGGGGTTTTCAAACTTTTGGTTTAATTAGGCTCCAAATTTAGCTGAAACGAGGTTTTATCAATTGTTTGAGGGTAATTTTGCTCTAGTTGCTACATAAAATCTTTTGAATATGGAGAAACCCTAGCAGGCTTAGTCCAATGAAATGGGGTTTTCAAACTTTTGGTTTAATTAGGTTCCAAGTTTAACTGAAATGAGGTTTTATCACTAGTTTGAGGGTGATTTTGCTTTGGTTGTTGTAGAAAATATTTTGAAAATGGTGCAACCCTGGTAGGCTTAGTCCAATGAAATGGGGTTTCAAACTTTTGGTTTAATTAAGCTCCAAGTTTAGCTGAAATGAGGTTTTATCACTAGTTTGAGGGTGATTTTGCTCTGGTTGCTGCAGAAAAGATTTTGAAGATGGTGCGACCCTAGCAGGCTTAGTCCAATATGTTGCACGAAATGGGGTTTTCAAACTTTTGGTTTAATTAGGCTCTGAGTTTAGCTGAAATGGGGTTTTATCACTAGTTTGAGGGTGATTTTGATCTGGTTGCTGCAAAAAATATTTTGAATATGGAGCGAAGGAGAGTAGTAGTGTGTTTCATAGTTTTGATGTATTTTTTCTCTTTTGTTTCTTGTGATAATGATGGACTTGTGAGGATTGGACTGGAGAAAAAATCACTGCATATTAAAACCTTGTGTGTTGCTAAGGCTTCAATGCATAAGGGTTGTCATGCTGATGCACTCGTTCGAAAGTTTGGTCTACAGGGGGGTCCAGGTTTCGAGTCTAACGAGGGCGATTATCTGTCATTGAAGAATTACTTGGACGCCTAGTGTTTCATAGTTTTGATGTATTTTTTATCTTTTGTTTCTTGTGATAATGATGGACTTGTAAGGATTGGGCTGAAGAAGAAATCACTAGATCTTAGAAACATGCATGTTGCTAAGGATTCAATGTGTAAAGATTGTCGTGATGATGCACTGATTCAGAAGTTTGGTCTAAAGGGGGGTTCGGGTTTCGAGTCTAACGAGGGTGATTATGTGTCATTGAAGAATTGCTTGGACGCCCAGTATTTTGGAGAGATTGGAATTGGAACCCCAGCTCAGAAATTTACTGTCCTATTTGATACCGGGAGCTCAAATCCTTGGGTGTCATTTTCTAAATGTTACTTCTTCGTAAGTATTCTATTCCATAAGTTTATTATTTCGTACTGTATGTTTGGGTTGGTTAAGGTTTGAATTTAGTGATTTCATTAATTTAGAAGCAGTTCAATGAGCTTAGGATTTCTGATATTTTGTTTTTGACATGAACTGTTAATTTGGGTGGAGGGCATAGGTCAATATGTATATTATTTTTCAGCAGAGTTTTCTAAAATAGTGGGTTTCATTACATGTCTGAAAGAATGGCTTCAATTTGGATTAATTTGGACGACTTTTCGATACCCTTGTGCAGTAGGCTTGCTATTTACATTCAAAGTACAAGTCATCTGAGTCAAGCAATGGTACAATCTCTGGGTATATGTCTCAAGATGATGTCACAATTGGGGATATCATTGTGAAAGACTAGGTTGGAAAAATTTTATTTCAAAAATATTGAGAAAGTTCAAGTTTTTTTTCCCCTAGAGTATTTTGAAAGTTATGTGGTCAGTTGTTTTGGCACAGGTTTTTACTGAGACAACACGTGATCCAAGTCTAACATTTTTACTGGCCAAGTTTGATGGTTTTATTGGGCTTGGATTTCAAGAAATTGCAATTGACAAGGTTGTTCCAGTCTGGTGAGTATCTTCTTTGAGTGATCCATGAACCACCTTACATTCTCCTTACAAAATATGTAATTTTGTTATCTTTTTTTGGTATTTTTTCAAATAAAGGAAACCTTCATTAATATACAAGATTTTTTTTCAGACATATGTATAGTGGGGGATTTTAACATTATCATGGGAACCCACTCCAACAGGGATTAGGAAGCTTGTCTTTTAAAATAGTCCATATGTAATTTTGTTATCTTTTTTTTGGTATTTTTTTAAATAAAGGAAACCTTCATTAATATACAAGAAATTTTTTTCAGACATATGTATAGTGGGGGATTTTAACATTATCATGGGAACCCAATTCAATAGGGATTATGAATATTGTCTTTTAAAATAGTCCATAGCTTCATAATTTCTAAACATAAACTTGGCCTTCCAGATTTACTGGATTTTCCTGAGTAATAAAGTTCTAGCAGCTATATTTTTGTGTGAAAACTAACATGATAATCACTGTGAGCTAGATTCATGTTGTGACTTCATCCATATAAACTATAAACTTAAAGTAGACATAGGTCAAACTTCAAAGGGTGTTAGAGAGGTTTACAGTTCCCTACCCTTTCACAACCATGCATGTAATAAAAATGATTGGAAAACAATAAGAGAGGTGCATAACTAGTTCTTCTATTCCTTCATCCCCTACCTTGTATGATGATAAAAAATTCAACACTTAAAGCTATAAGGGATGTTTGATGTCACAAAGCAATTTAACACTAAGTCGTTAAGATACAAAGAAAAAATCATTTACTTTGGCCTTAAAGTTATTCTCTTTTGGCATGTCAACATAATAAGAGAAGCCTAACTTGCTCGTTTACAATCAAATAGGTTAGTTGGGGTAGATAATGCAGCTATTCACAATGATTTCTATAAATCTTTATCCTATTTATTAGAAGTTGATTTTTGAATTTATGGTAAAATAGTTAACATAAAGCCATGTTTGTGCACCAAAATCAACAAAATAGCATTAAGCAGAAGCATATGAATTTCCTTTTGTCATTTTCCATCTTTCTGTGAAATATTGTATGTTTGGAGAGAATTATAGACTTGGGGCTTAGTCATTTATCTGGTTATAGAACTTATGAATTCACTCCAACTCAAAGAAAGTATGTCATATAGGAAAATATTCAAAAATCTTGTTAGTGATTCAACAAATGCTGAAACTAATGAAGAACACGTTTCCACAAATATGGCTTTAACATTAACCAGTTTACATGGGAGACTTCCTCATTGATGATCAATCAACAAGTCTGCATACAGTCCTTATTCTTCAATTGGGCACATGATTTCTTCTTAAGGAATCTTATGAAAATATTGATTGCATTTTATGAACATTTAACTGTAGGTTTTTGTGCTGGAGGTTCTGTTGCTATTGCATATTCTAGAACTTCTTTGCCGGCTGGTCCATCGGTAAAGCTTGCAAACTTTTGATCTTTTGGAATTTTCATGTACAAGTTAGTGGTCTTTTCTAGGTCTGTGCATGATAAGAGAATATAAACCATAGGGTTGTGGCACTTATGATGCTTGTATGCTCAAGCAATCAATGAATGGTCAATAATGCTCATTTGATAAATTGATATGCTATCTTTATAGTTTGAAAGATATATAGTTGAACGGATTTCAAGAATGTTTTGAATATCAAGGACCTATGGGAGATAATTTTATTTTTTCTTTTTATTATGTTATTTAAGCCAAGCATGTCTAGCTGCTATTGTAATTTGCTATACAATACGGGCTCTTCACTATGTTGCTTGTATGCATTGTTTTGCTAAACTTCCACCCTAGCAATATATGCAATGATTTATAGACCATGTGCTTCATTTATATTGAGCTTCCTCATAATCTGTATTTATGATGTGAAAATACTTGTGATGTTCATGAATGTTGTTCTATAATCATTGTCGATCATGTTTTCTATGATTTTCAAGGGAATTATAACACAAATCAACAATGCTATTGGTTCCTCGGGTAGTGTCATCTAGGAATGCAAAACTGTAGTGTCACAATATGGAGATGTGATTATGGAGCTCTTAATGGCATAGGTATGTCTTTAATTTATCAAAGCGTATAAGAATCATGCTAAGAAAATGTCACATCTAAGATTGCACCTTTAATATGAGTAACTTCTTGGCATAAAGATAACTGGAGAACTGGATTGATGTATGTTAGTTAGGTAGGATTTCATGGGAGTGAGCTGACTATAGAATTGCAGCTGCTTCTAAAATGACAAGATTAGTTGCATTTTTTACAGACAAATCTCGATAAGATCTGCTTACAGATTGTCTTGTGCTCCTATGATGGTGCAAGAGATGTGAGGTGAGATTCCTTTATGTTGTTTTCTATTGAAATGACCGTACATAGTCTAACTATCTGCTCATCAATAATACCTTTTTGGGATACTGTGCATGTGAATTTTTCCTTGTTAATATTTATTGATACTGTTGAATATGGTTGATCTCTGCAGCACAGGAATAGCTAGCGTATTAGAAAAATTGCATGAAAAAGAGACATTGCCAAGCATCACTGATGGTATGCACTACTTGTTAGATGTCAATTATGTGGATGTAGAGCCAAATTTCCCATAACCAGACTAAGGAACAGACTATGACCTATTTGAGTCAGGTAATAAGAGTTTCTTGTCTTCTTTGATGATTTTTTTATTTTACAAGAATGCTGAGATTTGTTTTAGCATCAGTTATTCTAATATCAATTTTTATAATATTCCTGAGTGTATTATTCAGTTCTGTGACCGATTTCCAAGCCCTAATGGAGAATCAGTTATTGACTATGATCAAGTATGAAGGATGCCAAATGTTCAATCTTACTCTAGATCAGGTTTGATTTAGTCCCAAATAAACAAATGCTATTTATTGTCTGATTCACCCTACAATATAGATGTCTTGTCTATTATCTATGGTTTGATATTTATAATCTTATTTTTTTTATAAAATAGGTTGCTGGGAATTTAGCATTGTAGGAGATTCCTAACTGATGTTCAAACCTCGCATGCATACCTTTCAAAGACTAATCATCTTACCTAAAAGTAGGAAAACCAGTTAACTAGTGCTCTACTTTCTTAAATGAGGCTACAACTACTATTGTAACTAAGCCTTAAATGTATGTTCAGTTAACTAAAGGTGTGTAGCTCTGAGACTAAATTAGGAGTGTGCCCTCTCTTGGTTTGCATAGCACTGATTGGGTGGGCCAAGCATCATTACAACATTAAAACTATAGGGTCAATCTCCATTATCAATCAAATTTATAAGGCTCAAAATCACTTCATAATTTTTTTTTTACTCATGTTTATTAAGATTTTAACACTTGGTAATTAAAACCACTTCATAATAAATTCGATGACGATAAGTAGGTTTCGATTTGATGAATAACTAAATAAGATTATATTTTTTTCCATTCTCCTAGTCATGGATTACTGTTGTTTATTCCCCCCAAATACAAAAGAAACAGGTGAAATTGAAATCAAAACCATTGGTGGCTTGTGTCATAAATTACTGTTGTTTATTCCCTGCCCAAAAGAAGAAAAATAAAGATGACATTGAAATCAAAACCATTGTTGGGTGTTATTGGTGGTTTGTGTCATAGATTACTATTGTCTCTTTCCTCCAAAAAATCAGGAAAAAATAGATAACATTTAAATCAAAACCATTAGTGGGTTTCACTGGTGGCTTCTGGATCAGTGAAAGTTGATATCGCACTCACCATCATTCGAATCTCTCTAAAGACATGCTTGTATTGTGTTTATGCCAGTGCTAGTAAAAGATATTTGGATTGGGTATTGGTATAAGTTTGGGGAGAATTTGTCTAAAACTGAGACATGCTTCTATTTGTGTTTATTCCAGTTCCAGTGAAATGTATTGGGTCTTGGCATAAGTTTCAGGTGAATTTGCTTGAAACATCAAACAACTTCTTAGCTAAAAGAAGCTTAACAAGTTGAATGTTGCAAACTAGGTTTTCTTATTACCACTATTTTTTAGAATGGAAATTAGAAATATCAGGAAAAAAACATTGTGGTAGACACCTGAGGAAATATAAGCTAGATAGAGTCAACCATTGTTTAAAAAACCAACAAAACAGACTTAGAACTTGCAACCAGTTTTGAAGATACAATCTCACATCTACTAGCTTAACTGTAATTTGTCTTCAGAAATGTTGATAGTATCAAAAGCCATTGCTGAAAACAATTCCCTTGGGAATGACAAATCAAGGTCTGAATGCATTTATCTAACAAGGTACAATTCTCAATATTTCAGCCTTATCCAAAGTTAGAATTGATTAATCAAAATAAAGATTGGAGTGATTAACGAAAATAAACATTGGAGCGATTAACGAAAATAAAGATTGGAATTTCTTTAAGAGTTTTTTCAAAATTAATTTCAGATAATTTAATTCTTATAGAGCTGTTTGTTTAATTTGCAAGTGGGGAAACTTGAACCTTGTTGGATGCCTTCACCACCTAGAAGACCCTATGACTTCATTTAGTTTTTGAATTGGATTTCTATATTTGGATCATATTTTCTTATAAAGTAGTCTTGTCTTACTGAAACATGTATACATTGCATTGAAAATGACAATGATTTTTAAACAATCCTTCAAACAAACTCTGAAGATACTGTACATATGCTTCATTTTCCAAGTATGGAGTTCATAACTGCTGCTAGTATAAGCTGGCATAGTTCACTGTCTATTACCTTGTCTTGCAATGGATTTTCTTTTAAGATTTTCCCACTATAGGATTTTTCCAGTCATCTATACAAGTCAGCTCGTACTTGCTTTAATCTTGACATTCATATCAACTTACCTAGTACAAAAGTTTTTAGGGTAGAGAGGATAACTTACAAACTTGATCTGATCACATTTTTCATATTTACTACTTGAAACCCATTTGAAGCAAGGTATTATATGTGTGCCTTAGTGATTGTATATTTGTAATTTATATTTTATTCAGAAAAAGAAAAAAAACACTATTTGTTATTCGGAGATGGTATCAAAATTACATGCAACATGTGCATATTGCATTTGTAGAATTAATGGATATTTCATTTCTTCCCTTATAAAAAATAATCCTTGATCCTGCTCTTTTTTTCTTTCTTTCTTTTTTAAATCAACCCACCCCATTGGAAAGGTTCTACACTATATTTTTTTCTTTCTTCTTTTTAATCTCAATCCACCCGCTCAACCCACTTTATTGGAAAAGGTTCTTCAACAATTCTCTCTCTCTCTTTTTTAATTTATTCCACATTAAATTTCTTCCATAGGAAATAGTTGAATACTCGATGAACACATCTTTCTCTTGAGGTTTGTGAAATTGGTAGGCATTGTTAAAGTTCTTTATCCCAAACAAATAGTATGATGCAATTACACATTATACGAGGTATTTATACTGAAAGGATGTCTTTCCTTGCCATACTATAGTTACCAGCCAATCCCAAGTGTTCACTCTTTCACCAACTAGTGATTCACTTATTCTTTGTAACTGGTTATCATTTTCGTGAACATTCCAACTCTGCGATAAATTATATCAGACCTTATTTTTCCAAATATCATTGTGGTGAATGTCTTTTAAATATGCAATACTTTCATTATATATATGGTGGATCTTTCTCTCAAGGTTTGTGAAATTGGTAAACATTGTTGAAGTACTTTATCCCAGTTTGAAGAAAATACACATTATATGAGGCCTGTATAGTGAATGGGTGTTTTTCTTTGCGATACTATAGTTACCAACCAATACCCAATGCTCACTCTTTCAACAACCAATGATCCATGTTTTCTCTGGAAGTGGTTATCATTTTTGTAAAGATTATAGCTCTGAAATAAGTTATATCGGGATTTATTTTGCCAAATATTATTCTGATGAATGTATTTTAAATCTACAATACTTTCAGTATATATATATATGGAGGATTTTACTCTTGATAATTGGTAAGAATCGTTGAAGTTCTTTATTTTAGAAAAACAGTCTAAAGAAAATACACATTATAGAATGTTTGTATAGTGAAAGGGTGTTTTCCTCCCCATACTATAGTTACCAGCCAATACCAAGTGTTCACTCTTTCACCAACTAGTGATCTACGTATTCTCTGTAAGCAGTTATCATTTTTGTGAATATTCCAGTTGTGAGATAAATTATATTAGACCTTATTTTTCCAAATATTATTGTGGGGAATGGCTTTTAGATCTGCAGTACTTTCATTATATATATGATGGATATTTCTCTTGAGGTTTGTGAAATTGGTAAACATTGTTGAATTTATTTATCCTAGTTTGAAGCAAATACACATTATAGGAGGTCTGTATAGTTTGAAGTGTGTTTTTCGATATATTTTTATCTCATAACTTGGGAACGCTATCCACAAGTTCTCGATCAAGGAACTTGTACCTATGAAAGGTCTCCAAATGCTCTGGGCTACTGGTATATCTGAATTTTTTTGATTCTCCATCCTCAAAACATATTTGGTTTTGATTTTTTTTCTCACCTTAGTAAGAGAATGACATTATTTTCCTACATCCCACTCTAGATAAACTAGACCAAAATATTTATTTTTGTATTATGAATCCAAATAGGGATGTAGACAAGCAACTGCCAATACATGTTAAAGATAGTGAACAGGTACAAACTCATAGCCGCAAGTTATGAGATTGAAATATATCAAAAAACACCCTTTCACTGTATAGACCTCCTATAATGTGTATTTGAGAAGTCACGATACATGTTGTCATGAATTCTCCTTATACAATGATGATAAAATTGTATGGAACACACATGACAATATACCTTGATAGAGAAAATATTAATGTCCTTGGTCTTGTCAGTCCTATGGGTAAAAGGGGTTGTTTCCCCACCTTTATTTTACACCTTGGTCTTATGGGTATGGGGGTTTCCTTACCACCTTGTTTTGACGCTTATTAGACTTATGGTGCTTTTGGTCCTAGCACCCTTGTTGTATGTGGTACCATGAGAATCTTTGGTATGATGACTTAACCTTATGTTTTTTATTTCATATGACCACTTGACTATTAGTACCCTATCCTAAGTCAACTTAACATTATTTTATGTTATGTTTGGTAACAACCCTAAAAGATAGGGGTTTGTGGATTAACCTTTCTAGAAGGATTGTTAAGATTATAAGTTAAAGTCTTGAATTTCATTTTAGAGAGTGCGTTCACAAGAGAAATTTGAAGATATGATCTTTCACCTGTCTAGGATTTGCTGAGGCAAATAGATTGACATCTAGGGTTTTGTTTCTATTTATGAGCTGCCACCACCTCTCCTCTCATCCTGCTAGTGTTTTCATCTTCCCGTTCAAGTTGTTTCTGTTATGAATAAATCGTTTCAATCTTCTCAGCTTGTTAAGGGTTTCCTTAACGTGTGTTGATCTTCCTTGATATGGGAATAATGTTTTGTAGGATGATAATTCTGATAGAAGCCCTTCTTGGGGAGGCCATGACTAATAGACACCTTTGTGTTAATGGTTGTGACTAATAGAGTCCCCTTAGGGTTGGGATGTGACTGATATAAGCCCCTTATATTTGAATTATGATTGAGTTTCTAGTTGGTCCATGACTATGTGGAATCCTTTTTGAGTAGGGTCATGACTAGGTAAAACCCTTCTTGGGTAGGTCGTGACTGTTTGACCTTACCTTAACTGAACCATAGAATGTTGATACTTTCTCTAACAAGTTGTCACTATTGATGACTTTTTTGAGCCCTCTTGGACACATCGTGACTTTTTTTTACTTCTTAGATTGGGTCGTGATCACTGTTGCTTTCCCAAACTTAGGATGTGACTTTTCTGCTATTTGTTAGAGCGGATCGTGACCCTTGGGACTTGGGGTTGTTCAGACTTGAGCTATGACTCTTGGATGCCACCTGGGCTAGGCTGTGACTATTGTGTGTACTCATTGAAATTGAATTGTGACCTCTATGAGGTGTTTGCATAGAGCTGTTAGATGCCCCAATTTTGCAAAAAATGATTTTATATTATTGAGGACAATATGTTAAATTTTATGCTAAGTTGTAATTGATGACTCAATAGGGTCAAGGATATTTAATGTAAATTCTAAATTTTTTATTATAAATAAATAAATGAGGAGACAACAACTTAGGAGAGTTTTTAAAAGAGTGTTTACTGGTCAAATTGGTGGAGGAGACTTGGTGGATAGCAAACTAACATGTGGCAGCATCCTCAAACCACTTCGATCTGTTACATGTGGAAACCTCCCTACACCTAGGGTCATGATTCCCCAAGTAAGTAGAATCAAAGCAGGTGGCTCAATTAATGAAAAATGACCCAAAAGACCTAATCAATATCTATAAAAATTCCCATTGAAGAGAGGTGAGGATGCTCATTCTAGGAAGTGATCATTCAGGTTGAATGAATGTACTTCAAAGAAATTTAGTGGAAGGGAAGTCTGGAAAGTGTTTGATGGGATAACTGCTGATTGATCTAGTTGCAGCTTTTAAGTTGAAAATTATACTACTTAGAGCAGAGTGTTTTACTGAGAGATTGAACTAGTCAGTTGACAGAGGGTTCTAGTATTTGCATTCTCCACTAGTTCTCAGTCAAAAAGACTAGGAACAGGCTCGGGGGTCCTGAGTAAGCGTTGTTTGAGCGCCCTCTAGGATATTGGTAGGGAGGAATGACCTCCTAAATTTGTTGTTATCTGTCCTCAACAGGTTCTATGATATTTTATTTTACTTTGTTAGTTAAATAAGTCTTAGTTTGACTCTTATAGGAATGTTAAAATTAAGTTTGTGAAATGTTAGATATAGTATTATTATTAGATTGTTAAAGAAATGAAGTTGATTTAGAAAAGACTGTGTTAGAATGAAAATAAATTTCTAGACTGTGTTTTCACACACCTGGAAACCAGGTCGTACTCTAGAATAGTTAGAATGCTTTATGTAGATGAAAGAAGTTCATAAGAGAATGGAATATTAGATAGGATTATGTATCTGTAGATAGCAAAGTAATTTATTCAATGTTTAAATTATTATGAAAGGAATAGTGTTATGGTTTATTTATTTTTACTGTTTTACTGAGTATAACTAAATAAAAATGTTGCAAAAGAAACAATAAAACTACGCTAGAGTTATAGTAATAAGTATACTAATACAATAAAAGTTTATATAAGATACACTTAGGTTTATAAACAAGGTATTAACGACACTTTAAATCTATTATCTTAAACTATTATTTAATATAAAGCAGAATAGGATTATGTTTGCAAACCCTTTATTAATGAAAAGTAATCAAAGCTACAGAGTTAATTTTTTAATCCTTAAAAAGCTATGAATCTTTACTAAGTTACAGAATAGTAAACAAATACAAATATAAATGAAAATAGTAAATAGAATAAAACTAAGAAATTACCTATTCAGGAAATATTTATTTACCAAACAAGCTTATAACCTGTGCAATTTAAACGTGAGGGTCTAAAACCTAGTTCTTCTTTGAAATTTTTATAAACATATTCTATTATAACAGAATAAACAAATTAAACTAGAAGACTATAAGTTATGTATTAGACTGGTTACAGCGTTATCTCAAGAACTTACAGTATATTTATAGACTCTTTTATTTTTTTAAAAATACTTCATAAACAGATTAAATAACATCAATACTCTTGTAATAATGAAATAGAGGTAAACAAAAACCAATGATAAATCTATACAAGGGTTATCTTCCAGTAAACACTAGCTACTCTAACCTAACTGATAAATATAAATTTATAGATTTTATTTTACGACTCAGTTACAGTCTTTACAATAACCTTATTTATTTACAAGATAAATCATTAACAACAAATTTATTTCACTGACAGTGAAGAAAAATAACCTAATTTACTATAATATCATTTACAATACTAAGTATAATTAACATAGTATTCAAAATAGAAGTCAATTAAAAACCATGAGTACGGGAGAAACCTCCATATTTTAAGAAATAGAATATGATATTACTTAGCCATAACGCTTTAATTCCTTTTTACAAGTCAAGAAAATCTAAATACAAGTCACGGCATAGAAGCCGGAGCTACCGTGCAAAATGCAAGGGTTTTAATAATAAAAACTATGTAATAACTGAAACTAAGCATCTAAACAATGGAGAAACCAAAGTCGTGCTTCCTTGCCAACTATAACCCTTTTCCCTTAACCATTGCAAGCAGGGAGATGCCATGTTAAACCGGGGCCTACCCATTTTGGCCATGAGGTCAGCCCGCATTGGAGAGGATTCTTTCAAGCCAGAATACGAACTATAACCTGCAAAAGAGACCAAAGGATTTGGTTAGAAGCTGTATATTCTAATACTAAAACTATAACTTGAAATATATAAATCATAGTAGGGTAAAACTTATACTTGAAGGAAAAGAGATATGGAACCGAGGAGCTAAATGAGCCAACACAACAAACAACACCTTGAAGAACAAACCCTTGTGTTAACCTATGATAGAGGCAACGAGGTTCATAATCCAAACTACATCGATGATGGAGAATATTAAAGCTATGGAAATGGCCATGCAAGGAACCGACACTCTAAAACTACTGACAGAGTAAAATCACTCTCACAGTGATACACTACTTGGAGAAAGAAACCAAGATACGAGATGTGCATCACTCAACTCTTTCACAAGAGTTGTAGCACTTCACTACACACTAATGGAGATGTAAAACAAGAACAAATGAGCCTCTCATGGCCGCGAAGAAACCAGATAGTGCAGAACCAAACCCTCGAAGAAGAATGAAGAAGATAGGGTTACGTTGCAAGCTTTTAAATTGTTCATTGCACGGTGGAGGCTACTCCACGTGCCACTGAAATTTTTACTCAGCAGTGGGTCGATCACTATAGTCTCCTACACTATCAGATAAAACATGTTATTTCCAATCATTTAAAAAATAGTCACAATGATAATGTTAGTTATAAATTCAAAATCATATCATTACAATGATAAACCATAAAGTCAAGCAATGGTAAAGAACAAGACATATGTTTGCATCGTTATCCTTTATTTTATGAAAACCTTGTAATCTTTCGTTGGTAAAACAATTACGAAAAGATCTATAGTAGAGTATTTTCCCTTAATCATAAGTCGATAGTACTACTGTAGTAGACCCCAATTACCTCAAGGTAGTATGTGAGAAGATGTGGTAAATTTTCTTTCATGTTATTTACTTAAACAATCATCGTAGCTAGTTTTCTTGGACACAAGGAGAGTTAAGAGTTATGTTATTAAAATTTTTAATCACCATAACCCAACATGTTAATTAAATGAGCAAGATAATAACCAATTCCTCAAACATAACCATCTAATAAATGTGCCCTTTGCGAAAGTTATCTTTCCTCTAACAACTTATCGCTAAACCGCTGCTACTTTCATAATTATCATTACCATCTTGCCTTGAAGTTATACCTGCATCATTGATAAATTATTGATAACACATACATATTTGAGTACCTCCATGAAACTAAGGAAAAATCCTTTATGTATCTATCTTTAGTACAATCTTTAGGATTAACACCTTTTTGAACTTTACCTTGAAACTTTAACATGGTATTTCTTCTTTTTCTTATAATGAGAGTCATAAACTTCATGACCTAATGTCGTACATGCAAAACATTCCAGTTAATTTTCTTATGTCCAACCATAAAACATCAATTCATAAGGTACCCATAAAAACACAATTCAAAGTATATAATAACCTGAAAACTCTTAACTAGACCTTAGCATACATTACAACATCTCTGAACCATAATATATTAGTTTTGTTGGTGTTAGTATTTAAATTTGATTATTGACAATCTTCAACATTTACATTGTTATTCACAACATTGCAAGCATTTCTTCGTCACAGTGTTTCAACAATAATAAAGTACAGACTAAGATCAGTATGATGCCAAGTATTTAAACCATCAAAGTACATAGCACAATGCAAGGAAAAGAACATTAGACACAAATACCAAGGAGACATCAATGTACATGGTTCACCCCAAACTCGAGACTATGTCCACCAATCTGTCGCGTCATGTAAAATTATTTTCCAAAAGGGTTGGTTACAATCCGCAACAACTCTATTGCTTGCACAACTTTGGTTTACATTTCAAGAACTCCTCAGAGAGCATTCCTTTATCCCTACCATTTGATTTAATGAACAATTTTTTTCAAACAAAAGCTAGGGTTACATCCCATACAAATTTTTTTATTAATATCTAACTTAAAGCAACATACCCAAGTCGACAAAGTTAGATCCATGTTCAAATTAACTCATCTACATAAACCAGTATGAATTTCTAGTTACTATGATCAGAGTCGTATTGCCTTTTAATAAACATCCTTAGTGTTTTCTTAAGAGATTTAATACACTAAGAATCACCTTAAATATATGAGCTAAATTCATATGAGTTCCATGAAAGATGAATTTTATTTAATATAATTCACTCCTTGTGCCACCATGAAGAATCCTTACCCAACCCTAGTGAGATACATTCAACTTTAAAATCTATTTTCAAATCATTAAGACACATCACAATTTTTATGTCTATTTTCAAGTCATTGAGACATATCACAGTCTTTATATCTATGTTCAAACCATTAAGACATGTCGCAGTCTTATATTAAGACAAATCGCAGTCTATAACTATGTTCAAATATTATGAAGGGAAAATGAGTCTATACCAAGACAAATTGCATCCTGTATCTATGTTCAGTATAGTGAAGGAAAACCACAGTCTATACCAAGACAAATTGCAGTCTATAACTATGTTCAAATATCATGAAGGGAAACTGAAGTCTATACCAAGACAAATCGCAGCCTGTATCTATGTTCAGTATCATGAAGGCAAGTTGTAGTCTTGTATCAAGACAAATTGCAGCTTGTATCTATGTTCAAATATAAAAAACACATTCTATACCAAGAAAAATCACAGCATGTATCTATGTTCAAAATCCTGAAGGAAAAATGAAGTCTATTAAGACACATCGCAGTCTTAGTAGTTTTGGCATACACAGAGTATCTCAATGGGTAAGGCCAGGTGGAAGTCCCATGCGATTTTGACAAGTAGACATCCCTCAGTCATGGCATCTAAGCTGAAGGTCGTTTACCAACAAAGGTCCATCAACCAAAAACAAATCTAAACATGCATAAACCCGATATGGAAATGGTAATTTTTGCAAAACATTGTCATCGGGTTTTTGCTTCTGCTAAATGATATGAAAAACCAAGAGCAACAAAGATACTGACTGGATTTACTTTGAACAAGGATTTCTGCTATGCATTTTTAGATGTAAGTTGAATTGTACCGTATGGGAAACCATGGATCCCATTCCAGCACAAGCAGATAACAAACGAGATTCTCTCCTCTATTAAGATAGAACCCAAATGTAATAGGCCACAGGATTGGACTAAACAAAAAGAATCCAGACCTTACCCAGTGTAGCTCCAGCCGAGGCCATCCAACGGAGCAAGCGTTCCCCCTCATCCATTCCCCCTACATACATATATATTACTCATTTATTTTAATAAGGCCATCCTATTCCACTTACCTTGGATAGAATTGCTAAACATAACATTTTTTAGTTGCAATTGTCGGGAGGATTTTACGGTGATAATTCCCAAGATTATGGCGATCGTTTCGTCCCTAAACTTTGGTCATGGCTGTCAAGGTTCTGAGAGGATTTATTTCCCTCATTCAAGCTAAACCTCTCCTTCAATTAAGCCAAGATTTAAAGCATGGAAAAAAGAGGATCTTCATTAAAAAATTCACGCTTTTTGCTGAAAGAATTAATCCTTCCTTTCCATATTATAAAATAATATTTATTATTCATTCACGTCTTTTTATAAGAAGATTTGACCCATCATTGTTTTCCTTTTTCTTATGATATATTAATTCATGTCAAAAGAATTAATCCATCTTCATTATGTCTAGAAGGATTTAATCCATCCTTAGACTTTATAATAATAATAATTTATGTCTTCTTTTTATAAAAAGACTTAATGTCCAAAGGACTTAATACTTGGTCTCTTTTTATAAAAAGACTTAATGTATCATTTCTTTTCCTTATGATATACTTTGTATCATAATAGTCCATGTCTTTTATAAAGACTTAAATCCATCATTTTCCTTATAGATAGACTTCATATACTTGTCTTTTTATAAGGACTTAATCTGTTATTTCTTTTGTCCTTATGATATGGTTTATATCATAATACTCCATGTCTCTTATCTATTATTTTCCTTATAGATGGAGTTCATATAATAATAATAATACTTGTATTTTTATAAAGACTTAATCTATCCTTTGCTTTAATAAATGGATAATTATTATTATAAATATATGAGAACATATATTTATAAAAAAAATTTAACCTTTTTTCGATCCCTTAGTGGAATCTGTCCACCATCCTAGTTCCTGTCGCGCATATGTTTGTGAACACCCTTGTGTTATTAAATTTTCACCTAACAAATTTTTGCAGGAGACTGGGGTTTTTTCACTTACACTTTCCTCTTACGGGTTGCGTACTGAAGGAAATATTATGTCTCCCAAACGTACTGAAGGAAATATTATGTCTCCCAAACCATTCACATTTTTCCATAGTGGACTTTATTTTCCCGTCTCTAGTTGTATCAATGTATTTAAGTCACCTAAGTCTACCTCTTAGGAAATTACTCAATATAATTGCAAGGTATTTCTGGTGGGGCCTTGGCCTTGAGCTCCTCACAAGAAAAATGACATTCATAATTACAAGATACTTTAGGGCATACAAGAGGGATATTACATCCTTTCCCCCTTAAAAATAATGCCATCCTCAGTGTTCTTGTCTTTCAACAATTTTTCCTTCCTTTATTGAGTCATCTTTGCTTGCTTTGTATTTCCTGTTATGATCCTATAGACCTTTCCTTCATTCTCACAAGTCCCTATTTGTTCAGGACCTATAGTTTCCTATAACACAATTCGGGTTTTCCCAAAATTTAGTAAACTACGTATTAAATTATCATTTAGCTTAGATCATAAACAAGATCCTTGTGCAACACCACAATTACAATTTATGGAACATTTTCTATCCTTTTTATTAGTATCATAATACCCAATTATTTTCATAATGCAATCATTTCATCAATAAAGCATAATTACTATCCTTTGGTTAGTTACATAATCCTTGACTTGAGGAAGGATCCCTTCTTCATATTTCACATTAAGCATGTAACAGTTTAATTACTTAAAAATTCATTAACATGTTTTACGTTTGTTACATTTTCCAAACATCTTTGAGTTTATTTTCCATTCTTGTGTGGAATTACAACAATTTCTGAGGTTACTCTCCCTTTTAACCACTAGTTAAAAGTTTTCCCCTCAGTGACATCAAACAACGTGCTGTCTTCCAGATGTCCAATTTTTGCCTAAGTCTTTTTTCCACACCATATGCCTAACATCAATGTGCTCACATGGAAATTTCTTGCCTAACACCATTGTGCTCATGTAGCATATATGTCTAACACCAATGTGCTCACGCAGCAATCACTTTCCTAACACCATGGTGCTCTCGCGGCATTCAAATTTTTCCGTGTTCATATTTACTATAAATTTTAACCTTAACTATTTGTAATGCACACTCCTTGGTGCTTAGCATGAATTTACTGTCATTGTCCTGATTCATGAATCGACTACACGGTCAGTCAAATCATTCATTGATAACCCAAAATTTCAATAATCAATTATCAGAATTTCATAATTTGCACTAATTTTAATCGTCATCAACGAGTCATATGACCCTGTAAATCATCTAGAAAAATGACTCCTTACTCTTTTCTAAGCAATTGGGCGCAACTTATAAATGCAGGAGGATTTTACACACCATAGTGCACGTCGATTGCATCAATGGTCATAATCTTAATGAATCCTACAATGTTAGTATAACATCATCCACGGTTAATCCTTGGTTTATAAAAATTTGAAATTAAACAATTTTATAATAAGTAAGACATCACCCGTACTTAACCTTATTAATTAAGGCACTGAATTACTAACAGCCAATTCTGGCTGATAGTATTCCTCGCATATCCTGCAATATTAGCATATAACATTGTACAACATTCATCAATTAATTTTAATATCAACCTCTTCAGATGTCCTTACTCATCTATATTTGGATATTTGCTAGAGAAGGGATATTCGAACTTTATTCCACATTCATGAGTGGTGATGCTAGGGACATGAACATTCCAATATCATTAGTAACTCATAGTAAAACATAATTTCATATCTCAGCTACTTATGTCCTATTGTACAACTTTTCTAGCTCATCCAAATGCGAGCCTTTACATAGGTGCACTCTTTATACACAACTAGTAACACTAGGTACAACACACCATGCTATTTACGTTAGCTGAATTGTAGTTCAAGTCCATAAGCCACCTGGTTCCATTTTTGAAGAAATACTGTAAGGAATGTTGTCGTTCTTGTGAAAATGTATAAGAGATCAATAATTCCAATGAATATGTATAAATAGCTGCATAACCCAAATTCTTGCATAATAATAATTACATTTAAAGGATACATTATAATTGTGGTGTTATTGTAACTAACTTGAATTCTCTTCCTAACAACTCTGCAATTCAAGTCCTACCCTTCCTTAGCATCTATTTTTGTATGCTAATGGTATTCAACATTCACACGTTAATTCAACAACTTTTGATAAGGAAGTTAACATTTACTTTTTGAGAATTTTTGTTACACACAGGTTCAGAAAACAAATAACATTCACTTCTTTCATCATTCACTTATTAGGTGTAACAACTAACCATTTTTATTATTTCACGAACACAATTCTTCTTTATATGCATTTAGGACCCAAAGTCATATGATATATTACCGGCATACATATAAGTAAAAGTGTTTTGTCAAAAACTAATGCACCCAAATGTTTGAGAAACACTATTTCCTACCTTCGATCTAAATGCTCAGTCGATAAATTTACTTTGGCTATAAATGGTGATGCACCTTAACCAATTATTTATCACCAACATCTATATTCAATCTTCTCCATTTGACTAACATGTATCCATACAATTTAATGCAATCATCTCGTTCTGGGTTTTACATGAAATTCCAAATGTAAAGAGGTGCTTTCCTATTTTACATAGTGTTAGTATTGGTAACATTCATTTAATACAATTATTTTTTTTTATAATCTTGACAGTGCAACATATGTTTTTAGCATGGCTACTACTTTAGCATTACTTACCTTTTTGCTTAAACCATTTTACTACATGTGATGGTTTGTGGCTAATATTTTAGATATTTTTCCAAGGGTAATACAGTTACTCCTAAATGATCAACTTATCAAGTTACCTTTTAATAGCTATATTGCTATCCTCAAGGGATTCAGGTAAGTTATGTATGGAGATTTACATATCTATAACCATAATCCCTCACATGATGATACCTCTACGACCTTGGAGTATACTCTCATGAGCCACTTACACTTACAAATAATGAACCCCCAATTTGGTCGAGATGACTTATAATCAATATTCAATTCTCCTTACGTATTTAGATAACCCTTTCAATGCTACTCTTTAATAACACTATTCATTTTGTTTTCCAATGTAACCTATCACAACTCACACGGAATTCTAAGAATCATACATCACGTTATTAATAGCAATTCAACTCCCACATTACTTATTATAGTAGAAATACTATAGTAATTTCACCGACCATGAGTTTTATTAAGAAGACTCTTATACCTCACCAAGAATTTACTTCTACATTTTAAATAAAGATGAAACAATTGCATTAACCATTCATAAACCTTTTCGAAAGAAAATCAAGGAAATAACCAGATACCTATGTACTTATGTCGTCAGCCTAACATGGAAGTGGAAAAGTAATGGCCATCTTTATTGTGATCTTGAGAAGATGTTCCTCCTTCTCCTGCATAACTACAAGGTCAATAACAATTTGTGTTTGGTACAACTTAAGGTACCTGTACTGTCAAACAGTGTGGACTTGTTGATCTCTGTTATCATGAGGAAAATCTCAATCATTAGTTCCGAAACGAAATATGTAGGAGCGTTTTGAACCCAAATAGGCCCAAGTGTTTCAACTCTTGCTTTGATACCATCTGTAGTAGACCCCAGTTACCTCAAGGTAGTATGTGAGAAGATGTGGTAAATTTTTTTTCGTGTTATTTACTTAAACAATCATCATAGGTACTTTTCTTGGACACAAGGAGAGTTAAGAGTTATGTTATTAAAAATTTTAATCACCATAACGAAACATGTTAATGTAATGAGCAAGATAATAACTAATTCCTCAAACATGACCATCTAATAAATGTGCCATTTGCGAAATTAATATTTCCTATGACACCTTATCGCTAAACCACTGCTACTTTCATAATTATCATTACCATCTTGCCTTGAAGTTATACCTGCATCATTGATAAATTATTGATAACACCCACATATTTGAGTACCTCCATGAAACTAAGGAAAAATCCTTTATGTATCTATCTTTAGTACAATCTTTAAGCTTAGCACCTTTTTGAACTTTACCTTGAAACTATAACATGGTATTTCTTCCTTTTCTTATAATGAGAGTCATAAAGTTCATGACCTAATGCCGTACATGCAAAACATTCCAGTTAGTTTTCTTATGTCCAACCATAAAACATCAATTCGTAAGCTACCCATAAAAACACAATTCAAAGTATATAATAACCTGGAAACTCTTAACTAGACCTTAGCATACCTTACAAAATATTTGAACCATAACATATTAGTTTTGTTGGTGTTAGTATTTAAATTTGATTATTGACGGTCTTCAACATTTACATTGTTATTCACAACCTTGCAAGCATTTCTTCGTCACATTGTTTCAACAATACTAAAGTGCAAACTAAGATCATTATGAAACCAAGTATTTAAACCATCAAAGTACATAGCACAATGCAAGGAAAAGAACATTAGAAACAAATACCAAGGAGACACCAATGTACGTGGTTTGCCCCAAACTCGGGGCTACGTCCACCAATCTATTGCATCATGTAAAATTATTTTCCAAAAGGGCTGGTTACAATCCGCAACAAATCTGTTGCCTGCACATCTTTGGTTTACATTTCAAGAACTCCTCACACAACATTCCTTTATCCCTACCCTTTGATTCAATGAACAATTTTTTTCAAAGAGAAGCTAGGGTTACATCCCATACAAAAATATTTATTAATATCTAACTTAAAGCGACATACCCAAGTCGACAAAGTTAGATCTATGTTCAAATTAACTCATCTACATAAATTAGTATGAATTTACAGATATTATGATGAGAGTCATATTGCATTTTAATAAACAACCTTAGTGTGTTCTTAAGAGATTTAATACACTAAGAATCAGCTTAAATATCTGAGCTAAATTCATATGAGTACCATGAAAGACTAATTTTATTTAGTATAATTCACTCCTTGTTCCACCGTGAAGAATCCTTACCCAACCCTAGTGAGATACATTTGACTTTAAATCTATTTTCAAATCGTTAAGACACATCCCAGTCTTATATCAATACAAATCACAGTCTATAAATATGTTGAAATATCTTGGAGGGAAAACATAGTCTATACCAAGAAAAATCATAGCCTGTATCTATGTTCAGTATCATGAAGGAAAAACACAGTCTATACCAAGACAAATCTCAGTCTATAACTATGTTCAAATATCATTAAGGCAAAACGTAGTCTATACCAAAACAAATCGCAGCCTGTATCTATGTTTAGTATCATGAAGGCAAGTCACAGTCTTGTATCAAGACAAATCGTAGCCTGTATCTATGTTCAAATATAAAAAACGTAGTCTATACCAAGACAAATCATAGCCTGTATCTATGTTCAAAATCGTGAAGGCAAAACATAGTCTATTAAGACACATCACAGTCTTAGTAGTTTTGGCATACGTAGAGTATCTCAATGGGTAAGGCTAGGTGGAAGTCTTATGATATTTTGACAAGTAGACATCCCTCAGTGATGGCATCTAAGTTGAAGGTCATTTACCAACAAATAAATATGAATATGCATCAACCCGATCTGGAAATGGTACATTTTGCAAAACATTGTCATCGGGTTTTTGCTTCTACTAAATGATATGCAACACCAAGAGCAACAAAGATACTAACTGGATTTACTTTGAACAAGGATCTCTGTTATGCATTTTCAGATGTAAGTTGAATTGTACTATATGGGAAACCATGGATCCCATTCCAGCACAAGCAGATAACAAATGAGATTCTTTCCTCTCTTGGGTTTAGTTACAAGGGCCTGTTAAGGATTTCTAGGGCGATTGATCTGATCCAAAATCAAAACAAATTCTGGTCAATAGAAGCATCTTTGATGGAATGAAAAGGGCTTCAATAATCTAAAAAATAATCATTGCATTATGAATATAGATTGACACTGAAGATTGATGACAAAGCTATGCGAGGAAAGGTAATTAGACCGGGAACTGAACTGCACATTGGCAAACTTCCACTTCAACGCGTAGAGGGTGTATGCTTTACTATAGAAAAATATACTTAAAACTTAATCACCATGGAACCCTATTAATATAGAACCCAAACATAATTGGCCATAGTATTGGACTAAACAAAAAGAATCTAGACCTTACCCAATGCGATGGTACAGCTCCAGCTGAGTCCATCCAATGCATCCAACGTGATCCCTCATCCATTCCCCCTACATACATATATATTACTCATTTATTTCAATAAGGCCATGCTCTTTCACTTACCTCGGTTATAATTGCTAAACATAGCATTTTGCCGTTGCAATTGTCAGGAGGATTTTACGCTGAGAATTCCCAATATTATGGCGATCATTTCGGCCCTAAACTTTGGTCACGGTTGTCAAGGTTTAGGGAGGATTTATTTCCCTCATTCAAGATCTCCTTCAATTAAGCCAAGATTTAAAGCACAGAAAAAAAGAGAATCTTAATTAAAAAATTCATGCTTTTAGCTGAAATAATTAATCCTTCCTTTCCCTATTATAAAATAATAATAATTATTCATTCACGTCTTTTTATAAGAAGATTTGACCCATCATTGTTTTCCTTTTTCTTATGATATATTAATTCATGTCAAAAGACTTAATCCGTCTTCATTATGTCTAGAAGGATTTAATCCATCCTTAGACTTTATAATAATAATAATTTATGTCTTCTTTTCATTAAAAGACTTAATGTATCATTTATTTTTGTTATGATATACTTTGTATCATAATACTCCATGTCTTTTATAAATACTTAAATCCATCATTTCCCTTATATATAGACTTCATATACTTGTCTTTTTATAAGGACTTAATCTATTATTTCTTTGTCCTTGTGATATGGTTTATATCATAATACTACATGTCTCTTATCTATTTGTTTCCTTATAGATGGACTTCATATAATAATGATAATAGTTTTCTTTTTATAAAGACTAATCTATCCTTTCCTTTAATAAATGGATAGTTATTATTATAAATATATGAGCACATATATTTATAATTGTTTTTTAACCTTTTTCCGATGCCTTAGTGGAATCCATCCACCATCCTAGTTCTTGTCGCACATATGTTTGTGAGAACCCTTGCGTTATTAAATTTTCACCTAACAAATTTTTGCAGGAGACTAGGGTTTTTCACTTACGCTTTCCTCTTTCGGGTTGCATACTGAAGGAAATATTATGGCTCCCAAACCATTCCCTTTTTATCGTAGTGGACTTTAGTTTCCCATCTCTAGTTGTATCAATGTCTTTAAGTCACGTAAGTCTACCTCTTAGGAAATTTCTCAATATAATTGCAAGGTCTTTCTGGTGGGACCTTGGCCTTGAGCTCCTCACCAGAAAAACAACAATCAAAATTACAAGATACTTTAGGGCATACAAGAGGCATATTACAACTACTATTGACCGTTTATACAAACATTATGATACATGACTATGTTGTTAGAACTAGTGTTAAGGAAACACTAGTGGGTAAGAAATTAGTTTATAAATCAACTATATGTAAGTGAAAGTAGATAGTATCTACACCCTATAATAACTCTTACATTTGTATATAGTCTATAGTGCCATGGTGTAAGATAAACTTCTTGGAAGTTAGTGATCTTTTGGTCTCCAAGAGGAACCAAAACTCTAAATGAATCAAACCAATGTTAGATTAGACTTGGTAAATAAAAGATAGTAAGAATATCCAGGGTTAAAAATAGTATCACTTATTGATATTAATAAATGATATGGTAATGTAATTTTTTACTACATTACTTGTGAAATGATGAACTTGGAAGGTTGAAATTAAAGCTCAATGACTTTTAATGCAAGTAGACATTTATAACTGTAGCTGATAATTCATCTCTACTAAGGCAGAATCCAAAGTAGAGCTAAGGGTTCTATTGTAAGCTTTTCTGTGAAGGCCTTAGATTTATTTTCATGCTTATAAGCAGTGTTTTAGATATTAGAAATAGCAGTGGTAGTAAACTCTTGTTTCAGTAAAAGTGTCGTTATATTAAATCATGAGCTCTATGCAGAACTTGTAAGTAACTTAGCTTATAGCTAGAAAGAATAATTTCTGAAGTAGAATTCATGCCAGTGAAAGACATTAGTATGTCAAGGATATTGGCCTTTATGACATAAAATTAAAATAATATCATAGTTGCAAAACAAATAAAGAAAAGTTACTTTACCTCGTAGTATCGTTGAACTCTATTAAGGAAATTTTACTCTAGCATTTTATATATGCTAAAGAAGTACATATGGATTTAACGCTTTAACAAACTCTTACTTGTTCAAAAATTTACCTGTTGAACCTGTAAGATCCAGAAATTCAGCTGAGTTAGCAATTTCTAAGTAGGCCCCAGTTTAGAACATAACTTCTCATCTACTTGACAAAATCAAATCATCAGTACAGCCAGAAGCAACTGAATGCAGGTCATATATATAACATATCAAAATTAAAGTGGTATTAGTTTTTATGTGTTGAAGTTAATAACTATTTTTGTTAACTGTTTCAATTTTCCGCTAGCCACTAGTAGTTATCAAACTGCGACTATAGACATTTTACGTTACATTAAAAATTTTAAATTTTTGTGAAAGTTTGGGGTTCTGACAAGAGATATGATTCTTGTGGGTTGTTAGGACTCTGAATTGGCCTTGCTTGGTTGCTAAGATCGCAGCTGTGACTTGTGTTAATCTTCTTGAACTGGTTGTGATCCTGTTGGTACCTAACTGTGTTTGGGGCTGGGTATCACTGTTGGGGTTTTCACACTTGGTGACTGAGTCATATTGACTGCTACTGTATGTGCCTAACCTTATTCCTAACATTTTCTCCCTCAATGTATGTCAACTATTTCATTGTTGATCTTGTCCTTTTAGTGACAAGATTTGATCCTAAAAGTATCTGAGTATAAGTCTGATTCAAACCAGATATGAACCGACATTGTTATTTATTAGTTGTCGGTCATTAGTTTGGTTTTTGTACTATATTATTGTTTATGTTTTATACATTGCATTTGATGAAGTGTATCTCAAGGACCAACTTTAACACAATGACCATCAGAGTGTTAAATTTAAAAGAGATGAAAGTTATGTTTTCTAAATTTATCTTGCCTTGCTACAATTGTACCAATTTTGGGGCTGAGTATCACTGTTGGGGTTTTCACACTTGGTGACTGATTCATATTGAATTTTATTGTATGTGGGGCTAAGTATCACTATTGTGGTTTTCACACTTGGTGACTGAGCCATATTGACTACTACCCCATATTGATCTACCCCATTTAGATCAGTTTTTCGTTGAGCAATATGTAATTTTTAAAATTTCTGGTTGTTGAACATCTGCTAGATTATAAATTTTTTTTCTTGGATTTGAAATTTAGAATTCATAGTTTAAGGACATATATAATGTAATGTGTCTATGATTTCAGATAATGATAGGGTTGTAGCATAGAGTAATATTGAAAGTACTTCAGATCCGTCTCGTTTGGATTATATTTACTGAACACTTTGAATTGGGCAACCAATAAATAATTTGAGTAGTTGGGTTGATGATAGTTAGCAACTTAGAGGAATGAGTGGCACTACGATAGAATTAGGAATTGAGGATAATTTTGTTTCTTATTTATAGAGGGATCAACTAGTTGATGACACAAAATCAGGTTAGGCCCATGATACCACCAGATCACAGGAAAAAGGTGATGCTACTGCCTCACAAGATGCAGATGTTGGTACTATAATGATAGAAACTTCACAATCATAGGATAATTATATATAAAGAACCAAGGAGCGTAATCAATCTCATGTTGAAGATAATACAATCTATCATCCTTTGTCGACCATTAGATACTCAAAGTTTTGTATTAGTCTTTTTAACCATTATAGAGGACTCTATGTTAGGTTCCCAAATTCTTAAAGGGTTCTAACTCAATTGAAGAGCGGCTACCTTACAAGAAGGAGGTTGGTGGTTCGATTCTCCATGACCTAATGATACTATAATATCGGTTAAAACCAACTAAATTAGTAAGAAAAAAATAAGAGATAGGTGACCAAACAAAATGACCAAAACTTGTATATAAAATTACTAAAAATGACTAAATTAGTGACCAAAACATGAGAGATGTGAAACTAGGAATTAAAAAGGATGCAACACATGGTGCTAATGATGAACCCAAACATGGCATTAATATGGTAGAAAAATAAGACATTACTTTGGATGCAAAAGAAGGCTCTACACAGGAAGTAAAATATGGTGCAACAATAGAAGAAATATTTGGCATCATTTTGGTAGCAAAACACGATGCAAAAAAGGAAGCAAAAATTCATCCAAATTTGGAAGCAAAAATTGGCACATATTTGGAAGTAAAACATGGTGCAAAATGGGATACTAAAGTGGTAGAAAAAATGGATTCAATATTGGATGCTAACATGGTTCTATTAAGGACGCAAATATGGCGCTAACGAGGGTGTCATTTAAGAAGCAAAAGCAGACACTCGCTAGGAAGAAAAATATGACATTATTTAGGAAGCAAATGTTGACGTTGTTTAGGAAGCAAAGTTGGACGGTATTCTAGAAGAAAAACTCGACGTTGTTTAGGAAGCAAAGTTGGATGCTATTCTGGAAGTAAAAAAAGAGACGCTATTTTGGATGCTATTTAGGAAGCAAAAAAAGGTGTTTTTTGAGACGCTTTAAGTTTTGTCCATGACGTGTCCCATTTAGTGTCTAGTTTTACCACTAAATGTAAAAAAAAATTACCCTAAAAAGAGACACTAAATAATATGCTAATTCAAGGATTTTTTGTAGTGTAATGTGTAGTCCACATGACAGTTGAAATCCTTCTAGCAGCTCAAAGTCGAGTTAATTTGTCAAACTGCATTTTACAATTGGAAGTTGAGGTAACATGCAGTTCGTGTGATAGTAGAATTCCTAATAAAATCCTTTGAACTCCTAATAAATTCCTCTTAACTCATGTGATAACTACACTTAGTGGCAGGGTAATGTGCATCTCATGCAACACTCGAACTCCACCTACTAATTGGGAGTTGAGTTAATGTGCATAAGGCTTAGTCCAACTCCATTTGGAAGCTAGAAGTCATGATAACTCAAAGCTCTTTTATTAATTACAATTGATTTATTTTAAAATTTAAGTTAACTATTAAATACAACTATTAGCTTAAATCCAATGATGATACAACTATGAGCTTAACTACCACAACTTAAGTGGTTGTTATGTCAGATTATCTATTATATACAAGTAATTGAAACATTCTTTAGGAAAAAAGTTTATAACTATTAGGCTAAGTTCAATGATGATACAACTTTAACTTAACTTTAACTCTAATCATAATTATATTGGATAACTATTATATTAAATCCAATCATGATATAACTATCAAATTAACTCCACTCATGATATTCCTCTCGGCGTATTCCAAACATATTAATCTTATTACTATGGTTGTTGCTAGTTTAAGAGAAAGTGAATTATGGATTTTGATTATTTTTTATTTATTTTTTAAATTAATATGTGTGTGTGTGTGTGTGTGTGTGTGTGTGAGGTGTAATTTACATGGGTGGTGTGAGAGGTTGTCTTATTTGATTCCATCTCATCCATAGAGATTGTACATAGCCTGGTGGGTAGAAGGGGGTTCTCAATGCATCAGAAAGTTGAGCCCAAGTTTCGATGGGTGTGGAGGACGAAGTTCCTCGAGTAGTTCCAAGTTTCACCATGAATGTGGTCTTTTCTTGCTAAGTTTCCCATCGGGTTTGTGTAAGGCCTTCAAGTTGTAAGGAGGAAATATGAATCTTTCTCTCCTCGGTGAGTCCTGTGCATGTGTTAAAGCAGGTGGAGAGGCTACGGATCCATGAATCAACAACTTCTCCATTGGTTTTCCCAACAAACTTAGGGAGTTTTATTATAGTGTCCAATCAGAATGGGTCTAGATTGGTCTGTTTTTGCATCCTCAACAACTCATTGAGTATAGAAACAAGATCTTGGACTGGATTTGAATTATTGGAATCCGATTCTACTACCAAGGGATCTCTTCGAGGAGGCATGGTGAGGCCAACTAAAGATCACAACCAACCTAGGTGTTAAAAAAAAACCTGAAATAGAGCAAAGGAGATGTAGGTGTAGAGGGAGAGATATGTATTGTTTTATATCTGTGAGCCTCCTCTCTATTGTAGTTGAGATCTGTGCACCCTTGGGGCTATGAGATCTGTGTATTCACTTGCATTCATCAACCTGGAGGTCGGTGCAATATGGAATGTTTCATTAAAAATACCCAATTTTTTTTTGTTGGATCCCATAGTCAATATCTTCAGGCTCTGATACCATTTGATTTGCTGCACACATATGTTCTAGGGTGCGATCAATGAAGCACAGGATGAACCGGCATTGTTCCAGTTGAAGATAATGCTCAGCTCTAGGAAATGTGCAGAAGTGAAAGGGGGTGCAAAGGAGGTGTAGCTATGTGTGCCTTGGATGTGAGGAGGTACTGACAGTGCAGCGTGATGAAGGAGGATCTATGCTCATTTTTCCATGAAGTTGGAATATTTCAGAAAGAGCGTAGCATCAATTTGGCCTACTCCTACTTGCTTAGCAGATTCCGACAAGTTGAAGGAAACCTCCAGTGAGAGAGAGAGAGAGAGAGCCTATGGTGAAGGCTATCTCTCTGTATGGGAGGTGATCATTGATGGATTGAAATACCAGATGCTACCATGAATGAGGCACTCTAGATGCTTCATGCTAAACCCTAAAAACAAGACAAATAAGCAAAAAGGGAAACACAGAGAGAGAGAGAGAGAGCCTATGGTGAAGGCTATCTCTTTGTATGGGAGGTGATCATTGATGGATTGAAATACCAGATGCTACCATGAATGAGGCACTCTAGATGCTTCATGCTAAACCCTAAAAACAAGACAAATAAGCAAAAAGGGAAACACAGAGAGAGAGAGACGTGTTTCAGCCAAAAAAAAGAAGACCTTTTTTATTAGGGAACATCCTCTTGTATAATGAGGATATTTTTTAATTGCATAAATAAACATGATTAGTTAATAAACCTAATTTAACCTTTTTCCATCTTCTCCATGCTACCCAGATCTCTTGAGGTGTTGAGCGTGACTATATTTAGAGATTTGAGGTAAATAACCAATATTTTTTAACGACATTTCCTTCCATGCGATTGATATACAAAAAAATATTCTTACAAATCTTGAATTTGTCTATATTTCTAGATGAATGTATATAATACCACTACATTCTAAAAGTACAAATGTTCTACATTACTATGTACTAAGGTTTTCACTAACATATGATTATCGACTATGTACTATGTATATTACCATGTACTAAGGGATTTAATAGATGATATTTCCGAAAGGGAATGACACAATAGTTTGGGATTCCTTATTCAAGCTAACAACAATGTAATCATTAAATGGAAAAGATGAAACAACACATGAATTAAAATTTAGTGTTATCTAGTTTGATGCCACCTACACGACTAGAATTTAAACTTATCAGTCAAATTGATAAAATAGAAGAACCAATAGCATGCTTGCCTCCTTACAATATAATCGCTCTTGACATATGTTACCATCATTACCATCATATCATGCCGATTACACTCTTTCAATACCTTGCAACATGACAAATTTGATATCCCTATCATTAATTTAATTAAGACACTAAAATTTTTAGGGTTTTTGATATGTGGGATTGGATTGTATGAAGATTCCCTTCTTTCTTAATTATGCAATGATTCAATATCCTTATTTGATAGTCTACAAGACAAATAATCTTCCCAAGATGTCTTTTTGAATTAGCACGACTCTTTTTTTCTGATCTTGTGCACGTTTTTATGAACATTGCATACAATGTGTTCCATTTCATGCAATAGTTCATCTCCTATCATAATGTTGTCCCAACTAACTCATGTACTACACTTTCTTCCATAAAAAATTTCAAATGTGCTAATCTTTAATGAAACTTGGTATCCTTTATTATATGGAAATTCAACAAGGTGCAGATAGTCCTCCCACTTAGTTGGTTTTCCATGACATACATGCTTAACATATCTTCGATGATTTGATTGGTATCACTATAACAAATCTTGGAATTAGCATCCCTTTTTAGTGTAATTTTTTTTTACATTGAGTGGTCAAACTAGACGTTAAATGGGACGTGTCATGGACAAAACTTAAAGCGTCTCAAAAAATGTCTTTTTTTGCTTCCTAGATAGCATCCTTTATGACGTCCAAAATAATGTCTATTTTTTTGCTTCCATAATAGCGTCCAACTTTGCTTCGTAAATACGTCCTTTTTTAATTCCTAGAGAGTGCTTGCTTTTTCTTCTTAAATGACATCCTCGTTAGTGCCATATTTGCCACCTTAATAGCACCATGTTAGCATCCAAATTAGCATCCAATATTACATCCATTTTTGCTACCACTTTAGCTTCCCATTTTGCACCATGTTTTACTTCCAAATATGTGTCAATTTTTGCTTCCAAATTTGCACCAATTTTTTCTTCCTTTTTTGCATCGTGTTTTGCTACCAAAATGACGCCAATTATTTCTTCTATTGTTGCACCATATTTTGCTTCCTATGTAGCACCATGTTTTGCATCCAAATTAATGTCTTATTTTTCTACCATATCAACACCATGTTTGGCTTCATCATTAGCACCATGTGTTGCATCCGATGTTAATGCCTAGTTTCACATCTATCAGTTTTTGGTCACTAATTTAGTTGTTTTTAAGAATTTTATATACGAATTTTGGTAATTTGTTTTGGTCACATATCTCTTATTTTTTGCTTAGTAATTTAGTTTTTTTTAACCGATATTATAATATCATTAAGACATGGAGGAATCAAACCACCAACCTCCTGCTTCTAAGGCGGGTGCTCTTCCATTGAGCTAGCACCCTTTAAGAATTTGGGAACCTAACTTACAGAATCCTTTATAATGGTAAAAATTATCAATACACAACTTAGAGTATCTAATGGTTTCCAAGGATGATAGATTGTATAAGTTCACAATATATTATCAAGCAGGTTATGAAATCCATAAACCTTTTCCAGGAATTTTGAAAAAAACTCAAAAAATTGGCTTAATGGGATTGCAAAAATCACTATTCTCTAGCAACTATAAGTGTACCACTATATGAGACCTATCAACAACAATTATCTTAGTGTGGATGCCAAGGATATAGTAGATAATCATGATCATCCTAGAGCCATGTATAAGTGGAGAAATAAGGAGAATCAAAATAGGATGATCAATCCAATAGTTGGTGCTTCACATTGATCCTATCCACCATGGGATGAGAAAAGTTCCTTCTTCCATAAAGCTAATGAGTATCCACAAGGACACATGACTAGGATATATTTTGATGCCAATTCATAATGTTAATTCACTTCCCAGGGTGATGTTGCAGTGCTTGGACTGGGAGATCTACATGATCCCCAACAACATTGGATATAAGCATATTCATGGGGCCATAGAGCATAGGATGAGGTTGTATTTTTATTTTTTTCTTTGGAAAATCAGGCATGATTTGAAGCACCTGGAGAAGGAATAGAATCGGATATACTTAACAAACTACAATCATGGCACGGCATAGGACTATACAAATTTTCATATCTGAAAGGAATAAAAAACGTCCATTTCTACAAATTACTTTCAAGATATTTGTCAAAGAATTATAACATTTATGGTCAGTTAAATATTAAACAACGACATATCATGATGCTTAAAACTTAAAATATACAAGTACCTTCATCAACTGCAACTATACCAATATCTTTTCCTGGCAATATTTCAGCACAATTAGAATTCTTAAATAGAACAATAGGTCTGCCTCAATCTGTAGTTGATAACCGCTCAATTTTCTTTATTACATATATTACCTCAACAACTCTTCCAAAGATGACATGCTTGTTGCAGATAATCAAAGAAGGGACATTAATGATATGAGATTAAAACATGAATAACAACCCACAACAAAAATGTTATTAGTGGAAAAGCATAAAACCATGGAGAAAGTTGTCTCAATCTTGGATGTTATCTCATCCACTTTAGCTAAAGCTTTTGTGCTTCCTACTAACTGCTTCTATTGTTTCTTGGATTTCTTCTTATTATGACATGGATATGTGTAGTGGACCATCTTGTAACACTTAAAGTATTTCATATGACTAAAATATGTCTTCCCATGATTTGAAGAATCAGATTCTTCCATCTTACTTTTTCCAATGAGGGCTAGGTTTTGGATCTCCTACAATCTAGATGCAATTGTATATTTCCTTGTCTCAATCTTGGATGCTATCTCATACACTTTGTCCAAAGATTCTATGCTCCTTTCAAACTGCTTCTATTGTTTCTTATCCTTCTTCTTCTTAGTACACGGAGATGCATAGTGGCCCATCTTGTAGCACTTGAATCATTTTATATGGCGAAATATTTCTTCCCATGATTTGAAGAATAATATTCTTCCATCTTACTCTTCTAACCCCTCCCAAACCATCCCTTCTAACGTCATCTCCTCACCTTAGATGAGAGCTAGATTTTGGATCCCCTCCAATCTAGATGCAATTGTCTATCACATTGTCTCCTCTTGGATGCAATCATCCCAAAGCTTGTCAAAGGTGGACATATTCTCACAAGCACAAGCACCCCAAGGTGCTAAGAACCTGAATATTGGTATGGGCACAAACTCCTCTTCCAATTTTTTCCCCTATAGCAAAGAGTTGATCTGTAAACTTAGTGATATTCATCAATTGGCTAGCCACTATCTGTGTCACTCATGAAACTATCATTAATTTTGTTCCTAAGGATCATCTTATCAGAGGCATTGACGATCTAATATAGGAAAACCGATGTTGTGTAGATTTACCCATGATGTGATGGATCAAGTGGTCCTTCATGAAATCCAAAATGATCCTCTTTGCCTTAGCAACCTTCTTGTTAGGCTCAACAAGCTACATTGGGGATGGATGGGAACTATAGCATACCCCCCCTTGACAATACTCCACAAATCAACCTCCTATAAGAAAATCTAAATCCTTCACTCACGAGAAGTGAAGTTAGAGGATCCCTCTAACAGGCCACACTCGGAGACCATATATATTCGCCATCCTTGCAACACCTTGAATACAACTCATACAAACATATCATAAATCTATCAAGAGTTCAAACCTCCTTTCTTAGCAGTAAACCAACACTCCAATCACTGAAGTTTCTTGGGAATCTTACCCCACAAACCCCTCCCAAGCACACATTCCTATCTCAAGCAATCATTCCACTCTCTAGAGAGTTTTTAGCATAAAACCCACTGAAATCCTCCAATAGCAGCACCCTCTCAGAAGCAAGTGCAACAACCCTTTGCATTCACAGATTGGAAGACTTTAGCTATATAGCTCTGACACCACGTTAAATTCTCAAAAAATGGTAAGCTAGGAATTAAAAACCTATTTATCACCAATCAAAATAGCAGATAAGGAATGCTAGATATACAAACACGTATGTTTTAAAATAATTCATTACAATAGGCTAAATCTATAGGAATCAATCACATAACTCTCTATTGACTGAAAGAAACAAATTACAATGTAACTAGCTCAAAGCTTCCTATGTCGAACACCACACTGAAGTGCTCTGACTCTATTATATAGGAACAAGGGATGACAAGAACACAATGAAAGTAGACACCTCAAGTGGTGCATCTTTTTGGAAGAGATGAAACTGTAAACCTAATTTCAACCAAGGGAAGAGTGCACCCTCATGCATCAGTTCACCCTGTTGTAACTGAAGAAAAATTAATGAAAACATGTGTGCAAGAGAAACTCTCTGTCACACACTCACCTCCACACTGAAGATGCTCTTCATGCATGCACCATTTCTTGGGAACTGTGCCCTCTATAGATAGAGCATGCATGTGCCATAGTCACCCACTTAATGTATACAAGACTGTTGTGTGCTATAAGACTCTCTCTAATGTGCTTCCCCTGTCAACTCCACAATATTTGCACAAAGATCAAGGTTGGATTGTCTGTTGAAATTGCTGCTGCTGAAGGAGAACACCTTCGACAAATAAAACTAACAGGAAAGTAGAGAGAAAGAAAAACCTTTTCTAGTTCTGTATTAAGGTAGAAGAAACACATGCTGCAGGAAATTTTAGATCATCTCACATGTCATAGAAAACCTTCCTCATTCAGAATGTAGTTATTATATCAAGAGCATACAAACTAATATCATTTAGGCTAAATCTAAATGGAATGTTCAAACTATCTCATGACACAACTTGGTCTGAGTGCTTCTGAGCCATTTTTTATAGCCAGTCTTCTAATTTTTCTGTATAGAATTAAAAAAAACACTTCTAGGAAATTTCCAATGGATATGGTATATGTGCAAATCAAATATCAAAAGTTGAAATCCTAAAACTGCATATTTTCTATGGATCCAAAACTAGATTTAAGAAAATAAGAAGTGCGAGTACAAAAACTGACTGATTTTGTAAGCATTGCATCTATAAGAATAAATAAAGTTGGATATATACCATCACGAAGCTCATAAATTAGCACAAAAATATTCTTGATGGAATCTTCATAAAATCCACCACCAAAGTAGGATTTAAATAGTGCCACTGCCTGATGCATGATGAACTACCTAATTAGTACCAAGGGATACACTATTATACAAAAACACATTTTTCTTTAGACTTAATATGCTTCAGCACATGTTCCAAATCTTGAGTTTATATAATACTTGAGACTCTATAGAAAATGCATGTCCAATAAAACCTAAGGTTGCATTCCCTCATGTGTTCTATAGATGTTGTCTTGCTATCTTTCAGAAGGTTGGTTTCATATCCTAGCCCATTTCAATATTGTAACTTTGTTTAAATCTCATCAATTAACATCAATCATCCCCTCTTTATTGAATTTGTAACATATCTAGTTACTTTACATTAGATATTATGCACATTCACAACACTCCATAAGGAAACCAATAATAATGGTGCTCAAAAACTAATCAGACCTATCGACCCAACATATTTTATCCTCTAGACCAAAGGTTATATGAACAAATCTGTCAACCAACATATGCATCTTCCAAGCATTGCATATAACTATTGTTTAAATAAAAAGAAAGTTGTCAAGTTTGTTACCACCTCAATCCCAATATTGGTGAGATTCAATTCCTCTTTGTTTTTTTTTAAATTGCTATTCTCAAAATCACCCATTGTGTTAACCAATGTTGGATGTTTAAATAAATGCAATGTTATTGTTATCCCAAAAATCCCCCACATAGCTCTCAATGGCCTACACCACCTAAGGACACCATCTCACAACACTCATTTCACTCCATAAGACCTTCCATGACCTTCCATTTGACCCCCACACCTCCAAAAGATCCCAAGGATGAAGAAAAGGGCTAAAAGCCCCAAAATAGAGCCCAAAATAGACCCCCAGGAGCTAAATCCCTCAAAAAGGGCCTAAAACCCTGAAAGGGGCTAAAGTTAGGGCGAAAGGGGCTAAAGCCCTGACCAAGGTCCTAAAAGCATAAAATCCCTTAGAAAAACTATATAAGGAGGGTGGGGGGTCACTCTCAAAACACTCCTCATTTTCATATTGTTATGATGCCCATGGATGGTTTGAGACCTCTTGCTCTCAAACCACCCACTCTCCCTCTCCTCCATTTCCATTTCTCCAAGCCATTGCTCCCCAACCAAGAGAGAGGTGCTCCAATGAGCTAGGGCATGGTGGAACATTTCCACCCAAGTGAGGTATAGCTTTTGTTTATGCATGTTTATTTACTTGTTTTATTTTCTAACCAATATTTCTAGTTGCAGGTTTTCCATTAACATCTTTTGCAGGTTGTATTCATAGTAGTATAGGTTTATTTTTGTAGGTTTTAGAGGCGAAAACCTAACCCACTATGTGTAGAGGGGTTCAACAATGCTCCATCATTGCTTCTCTTTTATTTTTCCTGTCATTTTCTCTTAGATATAGTTTAGAATAGCTTCCATTTACTTGTTCTAGTGTAGCTTAGCTTAGTTTCAATTCGCAGCTTTGTTTTTACCGTTTTACCTTCCGTTTTTTTTACTGTTTTCTAAGGGTAGAAACTTACCCTTGTTCCCTATAGGCACGAGGGAGACATTTTTACCCGTGTAGTGAGGAGAAATTCTCACTACAGCTTTGGCGACTCCCCTAGGTCGATCCCACAGGATCCCTGGGAAAAAATTTCAAAGTTTTTCAAGTTTTTCAGTTTTTACCCTAGTTTCAAAAATGTTGTGTTAGATCTACTTAGATTTGATTTTTTCCTTGTTTTCTGTTAGTGCCGAAGCCTTTCCTAGGCCGAGCCGAGTCAGAATGACCCAGTACTAGTTACTGTCGGCCAGATCTAACCCTGCAGCACCAAAAAAACCCCTTTTTCTGGAGCAGGTTGCTCTTATCAAGGGAAAATGTGAGGGAAGGCACTCTTAATTGGTAGACATGCATGAATTCATCCCAAGAGCTCAAGTTGCAGTTGTTTTGGCATTTTGTGTGACCCCCTGCTCATTTCTGGAAAAATCTCGCGGCCCCCTCGCGGGATTTAGTCAGAAATGTGCGGCTTGTAAAAAAAAAGTTGTTTTTCAGTTTAATTAGTAGCAATTTCCAGTTTTATAGGAATTTTATTGCATCCCAGCCACCTCTTTCCACCATTATAGGTCTCTGTTTATTTCAGTTTTCAATTTTGCAAATAAATCAATGAATAATGTGTATATGCTAATCCAATCATTAAGGTTCAATAAAATGAATTAGCCTAACTAAAATTAACATAAAATTAACCTTCTTGCTGCTTCCTTCCTCCTCTACCTAGTCATCACCCTCTGGGGTATTCTGGGATACAACGAAGGGACAACTCTTATAGATCTAGCCACTCCATGACATTTTTCCTAAACCACTAAAACTAGGTGACCTGGAAGGTATGGGGGGTAGAGAAGGAGGGCTTCTCACGGTGCTAAGCATCCTCCTTACTTAACCAACCTATCACTTGGGATGTGACCTAAGGATCTATGGATGGGCTTAGTCCCATTGTGTTGAGATCCCAACACCTTCTCTTGGTCCAAGAAGAATACCACTGAGAGGTAGACATTTAGTTAGGCCAACAATTCAGGGTTAATCACCATATTTTCTTACAATTTTATGTTTATGTTTGCATTCAAAACTATGATGTGAACTCTACCATGAATTCATAAACCATTCTACAAACCAAATACTAGAGCAAGCAAGCAAACCAACACACCATACCACATAATTAACCCAACTCAATTCATGACGCTAAGTGAGCCATAAACGTTACCAAATTTACACTAAGTTCAATCAACTCTGTAGTATTTGAGGACATAAGTCCCTGACTTCTTCAACTATGGGAAGTACTTGGGCTTTTCCCAGAAACTCATTGTGAGGAGTACCATAGGAACCCCAAAGTAGCTACTCACTGAGAAGAATTGCCAAGTGAAACGAGCAACGACCCCTTCCAATTGAGTAGAGTTACCCATGAATAAAAATCCAAGCGTTGTCTTCTGGAAGTCTTGGTGGCTGAGAGACCACCTTTAGCCAGTAGGAATCCATTGAAACCAGGGTCCAAATTTCATACCCACCAGTTTCATTCACACAAACAAACACAATTGATCCTCCACGATCTTCCTCACGCCTAAGAGGTGAACCAAAACCATTTGGAACACTCATTCGGCACCATCGTAGACGTTCTCAGCAATCTCCCACACCATCATAGGGCCATACAACCTTTGATTCTGATTCCGACGCATATCAGTATGAACCAGACCTCCACACCACACCATCTAGCCCCATGGCTACTGCAAACTCAAATCCATTTTCTGGCCTAACCTTAGCAAGTGGGCCCATGTACACATCACAACCAGTAACCCATAATGTGGCAAGTGGTCCAAGCACAATCATGCAGACTGTCATTAGCCAATTACCACCACCCATAGTGAACAGCCATGCTGGTCCAGTGGCCACACATGGGGGCAGTGGCCCCTCCACACACATTGTCCCACTGAACACACAAGGGAGCAGTGCACCAACCACCACCATTTCCCCTACCACCATACAGGGGAGAAATTCCCTTGTCCCCCATACCATCCCTCCCACAACACTTGGGGGCAGTGGCCCATCTGCCATAGTACCACCATAAGCACTCCCAGCCATGCAGATGCATTATACACTTGCAAACCCCACTCCCATTGCAGCTCCATCCCACTTCAACTTGGGGTCAAATCTTCTATTCATGGCTCATTTGAACTTGCCTAGCCTGGCTAGATTGACAAATGATCCCATCCGTCACCAAGATTTTTGGCCACTCATGCCAACTAAGCTACTTTCAAACATCCCAAAGTTTGAAGGCAAAGATGAGGAATGTCCACAAAATCATATAATGACCTTGCATCTATAGTGCTCATCTAATAGCATCATAGAAGACTCCATCAGGCTGAGGCAATTCCAACACACCCTCACAGGTGCCGCAACCAAATGGTACATTGAGCTGCCACAAGCCAAGTACCCCAACTTCAACTCCCTAGCCTTCATGTTTCTGCAGTATTTCCAACTCCCCATCAGATATGACGAAGGGGTGGAGATCTTGTTATCCTATTGCCAAAACACTACCACCCACATCACTCACCATATCCATGAGTGGCGGTGGCACCGTAGCTTATGTAAGATCCAACTTGATGACATGATATTCTTATATTGGTTCCTCAAGACTTTGCTCTCACCCATTGCAAAGGACGTCGCATCTGAACGTCCCCAATCTGAAGAAAAGGCCATATTGAAGGCCCAACAATTTGATATCATTTATGCCCAGTCGGGATACTTGTATACCGTCATCCCAGACGCTCCCCGTCCAAGTACCTCTTACCGTGATGCACCGGGGGCATCCCACGCCGTGGATGGCATCATAGGGTCAGTCTCCAAACAACCACAGCCTCGACCAACACCACCTGTCATGGCATTGCAACCAAGAAACATAGCTATTGTTGCTTACCAAAACCAAGCTCTGGACTATTCTAGGATGACATCTCAGTCTGGAGCGACAACCTCCTATGCACAACCTGCACCACTGCAGCAGGCTCAAGCTATGGCTTGGCCAGCATAGCAATATGTGGGGAAAATTCCCACATTCGTGGCACCTCCACCCCCATAAATCTACTATGCACCACCAGTGCAACAAGTCCAAGCCCCTGCCCCAGCTCCACCGGCTCCACTCGCCCCATTGGGTCAAGTATTTGCACAGTAAAACCGTCCCAACTAGCCCACCCTTAACAATCAACAAGGGCAAGCTAGAAATAACTGGCCTAGCAACTAGGGCAACAACCAACCGCAGGGAGGCGGTCAACAACCGAATCCTCCCAACAATGTCACAGCAAACTAGCCAGCCCAGAACCCCCCACGACCAAATGCACAAAGACACAATGCCCCATTGTGCACAAACCAAGCATGCACACTCTTTGAGTTCTATGGGCACTATACATTTGAGTGCCCCCTCATGGGTCGCACCAAGTAGGCAATTCGAAGCGAGGCCCAACAGGCTGCCAACGCCACAAACCAAGCACAACCCAACCCGACACCACAATGACCTCCTCCCATGGTGCTTCAAAACCCACTACTAGTCCAAGGATTGGTGGCAATCACTACCCCTCCCCAAGCCAATCCCAATGCTCCGGGGGCACCACTCACGGCCGAAACAGGTGTCCACCACCTAATGACCATGACCACTGAAGAGGTCAACTTTCAAACTAGATGAAACTAGCACGGTACCACTACCAAACCTGTTGACTCATCAGAAGCATCCACTTCTAAGATAACCAACCTACCTCTCCAGTTACCCCCATTCCTGTGCCCCACCATACACAGAATCACCAATAACGCCATAGCTAGAGCTGCAGTTAGCTATAGCATTGTGGATGATTTGGCCCAAATTCCAACGGCCATGTCCACTCTTGAGGTACTTAAAATGTTCCCAACATAACAAAGAGCCTTACTAGCCTCTCTAGGGGTGGTAGACCCCTCCGATTCAAAGCTGATCACTTTTGACATAGAAAATGGAGAGTCGTGCATGCCCTCCACTATCACCTTCCAAATCCTGGTGTCCATCTGAAACTTGGTTGTGCACCGATGCATAGTGGATGAGGGGGCATCCGCATGCGTTATGTCTACCTTGGTTTGGCAGAAGCTTGGATCACCTATTCTTCAACCATCTTCCATGACTTTGCGGGCTTATGATGGACACTCCACCAAAGCCCAAGGAATCCTCCTTCATGTCCCTATCACATTAGCCAAGAAGACAGTCATGATTGACATTGAGGTCGTCAACACTCAATTGGATTACAACCTCCTCCTTGGGAGGAGTTACATGGACGCCATGCAAGCAGTCGCATCAACTGTCTTCCGCCTCATGATGTTCCCCCACAAAGGGAATATTGTGATGGTTGACAAGCTCACCTACCATGATCCTCAAGGTTTAACAGCACTTGTGAACGTTATCCCGACCATTACCACCACCAAGACACAAGGGGTGACCCCACATGCTAATGTCATGCCTGCAACCAACACTGTGGTTGAAAACACACCAACCTCCCCACCATTGAATGTGGGCCCTCGGTTGTTTACCGATCCCACCATGATGTCTCCTTTCCCGTTGGTGTCACCACCACTAACACAAAAGAAAACTACGGACTTGTGCATGGTCTCATCAAGCACTGCTGCACCCAAACAATAGCCGCAACTGCAGCCCCAACCACAAAAACAACATTGTCTGCAGCCACAACGCCAACAGCACCTATAACACCACCCACAGTAGTAGCATTACATGCAGCTGCAACCACAACCTCACCCCCACATGTAACCAGCTAGGAGTTATGTGGGCTCATCTCTGGTCCATACAATTCCCTTCCTCTTTCCCCCACCTAGTGTCATAAGCAAGTCGGTCATGGCCACCTTAAGCCTACCCAACCTTACGTTGGGGATCCCGGTGTGGTATCTAGATCCACGAGCTCAACCAGTAATGCCCCAGGTTGTGTTAACTTTGGTGCAACCGATTGCAGTTGAGTCTCGCCCCTCACCCAGTCCGCATAAGCCAACTGCCACACCCGCACCTGCACCGCCCCAACCCAAAAGGGCGAGGGGGAAGAACACCAAAGCCACCACAGAACCATGCTATAGCTTTTGTTTATGCATGTTTATTTACTTGTTTTATTTTCTAACCAATATTTCTAGTTACAGGTTTGCGATTAACATCTTTTGGAGGTTGTCTTCATATTAGTATAGGTTTATTTTTGTAGGTTTTGGAGGTGGAACCCTAACCAACTGTGTGTAGAGGGGTTCAACAATGCTCCATCATTGCTTCTCTTTTATTTTTTCTGTCATTTTCTCTTAGATATAGTTTAGAATAGCTGCCATTTACTTGTTGTAGTGTATCTTAGCTTAGTTTCAATTCGCAGCTTTGTTTTTACCATTTTACATTCCTTTTTTTTACTGTTTTCTAAGGGTAGAAACCTACCCTTGTGCCCTATAGGCACAAGGGAGCCATTTTTACCCCTGTAGTGAGGAGAAATTATCACTACAGTTATTTCTACATGCAAATTACAGTCATGAGGAACTTTTAAAACATAATGTTTGTGACATGTCGTATGAGCATAAGCAAGATGCAATAACCTGCTTGTAATTTGAGAAGTGACACTATGTATCCTGGGAGAAAAGACACAACTAGAAGTATAATGTACTTGTAGAAGAGAAATAACATAAGAGAGAATCCAGATACATACCTCAACCACAAAATTTAAGGACCATACTGCATTAGCATTTTGCTACTGACAACAATCCCAATATAGACATTGTTGATTCATATGTAAAGGAAAGAGCATCCACCTATCTGCCTAATAGGATAGGTCCCAAGTTCCTTTGTTTGCATTATGTGTGTTCTGAATGCATCCACCATATTGCCACTGCATATGTCATATCAATGCCCATTATCATAAGAGCTTGTGTGAACATTGCACTTCTTGAATTCTTAAAATTTAAAGAAAGATAGTACAAAACAAAAACACAAATTTACTTTAGAATAGTTCCCACATGTTATACGAATAGTTGGATGAAACCTACAACATAGTAATGAAATATATTTGCATACTCTCTTTTGCTCATGAATTTATTAGTGCAAATGACAAGTCCCCCAGGGCATTATTTAGAAAGAGTTTGGTGCCCACCCATGTGCATTGAGACTATCTTTTGACTTGTCTCTACCATTTACAATATCCAAACTCCAAGAGACTTAGGATCGAGGAAAAAGAGGTACCCTGACCTAGATAATTGTTTATCAAAAGAGATGGCCTCTATGGGCCACTCTGAGTGGAGGTGATGTTGATTCTCTATTAATTTCCTCCTCTCTTTTAGGTACTCCTTGGATGGCCCTAGTCACCTCTTGCACTCCAAGCAGGATTTGAATAGCACAACTAGAGAGAATATACACCAAATGTACATCATGTCACTTGGACCACTCCCCAAAATGGCCTTGGGACTAAGATGTCATTCTACTCCAAGCAATTCATGCCACTGAGGGATGGCCTTATAGTCAGAACTAGATATACACAGAGATATTGGATGCATAGCATTGAAAAGTTAGGATTCCTCTTGGTCAATTCAAGGCTTTTCTTGCACTAGCTTCAAATGGAAACAGATCATCACATTCTGCAGTCTAAGGGGATTTGTAAATTGTGTCATTCACAGGAGTTTGAGTCAGAGGATCACCTCATATTTAGGTGTCCCAATTATTATGAGATTAGATGGAAGTTCCAATGAGGTTGGAAACAAAACAGAGTATTACAAATTAGTTATTAACATGAATTGAAACTCCAAAAAATATTTTTAGTTTTTAGATCATGAACATGTCGCTAATAGAAAGTTATAAACTATAGAAATATTCAGAGAAAATTTAAGAAAATGTCTCAAACATGACATTCAATTAGGCTTGCCATTCTCTTGTTTTGATTCCTTCTAAGATCATAACTCTCTGCAGTCTCAAACCTCCATTAATGACCATATTTGTGAAGATCATAAATTTTATTTATTGTCCATATGTGTACAATGTCCAAAATTTGTATGGATTCTCTAATCCATACAATTTGGCCTGCGAATTCCCACAAAGAGTCACCCATATTATTTTTCAAAAGGCTTATAATTAAATTTAAATCTCTCCTTTCAAGATTTAACTTTTTATCTTAATATTGAGACAAAGCTTACCTCTAGGCCCTTTCTAAATAAAATTCAATATCAATAAGTAAACCTAAAAGACATACCCTTTTATAATCAGTGTATAGCATTGATGCACATAATCAAAACAACATAATTGTCATAAGCTTAAACTCTAGAAATGAGTTCATTGCAACCAATTTTAGAAGCCAAGATCCTGCTTTGGCAGATATAAAGTTATAAACCCTGAGAAAGTCCATCTTTTAGAATTGTTATAAAATCGATGCATAGAAATTACATAACTATTGAAATTTGATAAATATAGATGCTTGTAAGAGAAGAGAATTATGCCCGCATATATAAAAAGGAAAAGGAAACTAAAATCTATTATGAATGGTAAACTAAATACAATAATCCTTGAATATCAATGCATTTTTTATTATGATAAATAATAATAGACCATTTCTTCATCAAAGCCTCAGATCAAGTATGATTACTAGCGAGATCAAACCATAATATCGAGTTTGATCGCTACCAAAAATATATTCACTATTTTGAGCCATGATCAGTCAAAAGGTGTTACGTATATAACAATGTCCGTAAGTAGCTTATTAACAATGCAAGGTCGATGATTTGATGTTCTAAATCCCACGTTGAACTATTAAATCCGGAACTACTATATTCAATATGGAACTACCAACAAGATATTCTTTGATTATAGTTTGTACAGGGTTTATAGTTTGATGGACTATGAAATGATGGGCTGCTGATGAAAGACTAATAGTCTTCCTATTCAACCAAGAAGCTCTCGGTTCTATTTCAAGTTCAGCATAGTCAAGATTCGCCCAATCATAAAGTAAGAAAGCTTTAAAATGTGAAAACCATTTCAAAAATTATGCAAAATGGTCCATATATTAGGAGGATGTGCCACCTGTGGAGATGTAATTGCATGTGGAGACAAGGATCACATAGTTTCAAAATGGATGTCGAAGGAGTCCCCGCAATTGGTAAGCCATCAAAATGAATCTATAATGTTCCTAGTCCCAAGTCTAGATATTTTATCCTTCACTTCTTTTTAGTCGGTCCTTAGGCCTAAAGGGTTCCTCAGTACTCCTCAACCCCAAGTATTATAACATTCTCTAACATTGAGCTTAGTTCTTCAAGCTTCCCTAAGAAAGAGATCTTTGTCATGATACTTTGCCAATAACAACAAGAGTAGTTGGAGGGGGTTATTTTTCTAAAATGGCTGAGTTGTGTGGGTCTTCCAAATACAAACTGAATATTCCTTGTGTGCATCTCAGTGTACTGCTGAATTTACATATTTATTAGAAGCCTTGATGAATTAGTATTAATATGTCTGTTGCTGCCCCTTTTAAGAATGTTCTTCCTTATGTTTGGTGTTTGTTGGCTAAATAACAACTGAAGTATTATGATAGGACCAACATACCAACTATATTCTCATCCATAAATATATATTTCTGAACATTAATACACATCCAATATATTGCACCAAATTTGACCATTTTAACTGACTATGTGATATTTTCATTTTAACAAACATTTACACACTATTGCTATAAGTCAATGTCACTTATCATGTTTTGGGAGAAAGACACCATTCACTGATATTTTACATTAACAACTCATTCATGACATCAAACGAATTAAGCAAATCAAATCTAAACATATCAAATATGAGAGAGTTCACATGCATCGGAATAAAGCACTGAAACGACTGAGTAAATAACTTGTTGTGCCCATAAATACTCCTACATATATATCATCTCCACCATAGTTACTTTGTCACCATGTGATGAATTAAAGTGCTGTATATGGCCTTCAAAATGTCTAACTGTCGACACAGGAGACACCCTTCATAGGGTAACGCTGCTACATGTTCAGTTCACTTAATAGTGATAGTCTCATCTATTACACGACTTGGACGTATTACCCATCAGATAGAATTCTTGAAGACTCCAATATTGCAAGCAATCATCCAGATCATATTGCAAGGAAATATATCTCCTTGGTTGGATGAATTACTATCACATCAGGCAAGTCAATCATTCTCTAGTTGGTGTCTCAGTAAGGCTGTCGGGTTCGACCGATTGGTTGGAGGTTTTAACTCACCATGGGGTTTTTCCTAAGCGACTTATGGTAAGTAAGGAAAAACTGATAAATCAAGGAGAAAGAGAAGGGCTTTGAAAGGGAAGAAATATAGGTGTAATCGAGGGAAATAACTATAGGGGGCTAAAAGGTCAATTTGAAGCGGGTCTGTACACCCTTCTTAAGATAGTTAGTTGAACAAAGTATCATTTCAATTAATACACTTGACCAGAATGAAGTCCTGGTCCTGTAGGAAGCGTACACTAGTTCGAACCGGCCTATCATGCATCAGCTAGGGAGCTACTCGGTAAACTCGCTAAGTGCATCATTTGGGTTCAAACACTAATATTTGATATAGGGTTTGATTTCTCGTGCAGGGTTTCAAAGAATCATGTGCAAGAACTAGGTTTTGCAATTCTAGGATTAAGAATAAAATAAAGGCACATATTGGGGAATCCAAAAAGATTTCGATAGCCATTGCAATCGACGCAATGGAAATGAAACCTTATGAAAATCTATAAACATTCACACAAAACCTTGGACAACAATCGGGGAGATTAAAACAGGGAACAAGAAGTATGTAATTTAATTTGGAAAATGCAAATAACAACAACATCATACATCACATACATCAAATAAGGGAAAACAAACGGGGATGAAAAATAGACTGGCATACCTGAGAGAGCCATACCGGAAATCCCTTGACCTTGGCGAGCACAAGATCTCCTTACAACATCTCCAAGCTCTCCAAGCTGAGGCTCGTCTTTACCAGGTAAATATATATCTACCAAAGTAATGGGGTTCTTCAACTCAGACGTTTTCCTTATATAACACTTCCAAGCTGAAGCTCGTCTTTACCAGGTAGATATATATCTGTTTGCTTCTAGGTTATATATGGTATTTAATTATTTGATGTTATTATTTCATAATTTTCATTCTTTAGCTCCAGTAATTTTAATTTTTTCTCCTTTTACAGTAATATCAAATTTTACAAAATTCCGTGTTGCTTTCGTTATATCTATGTCTTTCTTTATCTGTTGTATCTTGTAGGTATATTGTTTTACTGTAAGAT
>LPNX010441410.1:77008-88881 GCA_001517045.1 Pseudotsuga menziesii | reverse complement strand
TAAGAGTTGTGGCTAGAAGTTTCTATTAGTAAGAGGGAATTAATTTTGAAGAGACACTTACTCCAGGTAGCAAGGTACACTTCCTTCAAAACTATCATGGTAGTTTGTTCCATGATGAAGTAAAGACAAGCATTCCTTAATGGTATGATTGAGGAAGAGTCTTACATCGAATAGGCACGAGGATTTGAAGTTGAAGACAGAAGGAATCAAGTATGCAAGTTGAAGAAGGCCTTCTATGGCCTGAAGCAAGCTCCCAAAGCTTGGTATGGAAGAATAGATAGTTTCCTGATGAGTATGGGCTTTGCCAAGAGTAAAGTCGATCCTAACCTTTCCTACAAGATTGTAGAAGATGTACCTGTCATTCTATTACTATATGTGGATGACTTATTCTTAACAGGGAATGAGAAATAGATCATGGAAAGCAAGAAGAAACTAGTAGAAGAATTTGAGATGAAAGACCTTGGGTTAATGCATTATTTCCTAGGTCTAGAAGTATGGCAAAGTTCAGAAGGAATATTTCCCAACTAGGGAAATTATGTGGTAGAGATATTGAAGAGATTCAATATGTTGGAATGCAAAGTCATGGCCACACCCATGGAATCCAACATGAAGCTGTTAGCTGATGACTCATTAGAGTTAGTGGATGTGAATCACTATAGATAGATCATTGAGTCATTGATGTGCTTAAAAAATACCAGACCAGACATTTGTTTTGCTGTGAACACCTTAAGTCAATATCTTGTTCAACCAAGACGGGTTCACCTAGTAGCTGCAAAACATATCTGAAAGAGACTATAGAATTTGGTCTATACTATGATGGTAGCCATGAGTATAGATTGTATGGCTACATAGATGCAGATTGGGCTAAAAGTATCTCAGACAGGAAAAGCACATCAGGTAGATTCTTTTGTTTGAGGTCTGCTATGAGTTCATGGTTTAGCAGGAAACAGTGCAGTGTTTCTCTTAGCACGGTTGAAGCAGAATACATAGCAGATTGCTCGACTAAGTTGTAAATCCATAAGGATTCAAAAGTTGATATCAGGTCTCTTTGACCTGAAGATGGACACTACAATGATTCTATGTGATAAACATAGTTGTGATGACAAAGAACTTGTGTTCCGACGTAACACGTAGAAATACGGTATTTCTACTTACAAGATAAGATGCAGATGATGATACTGTAGATGCAGATGATGGTGATTCAGTCTTTCTATACTGAATATAGAGATGATGACGTTTCATTATTCCCATACTGAAGATATAGATGATGATGATTTCAGTATTCCCATACTGAAGATATATATGATATTTCAGTATTTACATACTGCAGATATAGATGATGGTGATTCAGTATTTCTATACTGAAGACATAGATAATGATGCTTTTAATATTCACATACTGGAGATACAGATGGTGATAGTTCAGTATTCACATACTGAATATGTAGATGATGATGGTTTGGATGATGATGTACTGACGAAGCCTCTGCCTCGAGTAGAGTTCGAACACTTTTGATACAAGCTTGGTGTTGTTCAAACAGACCTTCCTCGAAAGGGGGAGTAGTGATGTTGCAGTGGGATTGTATCATCCCTGGGAATTTTCCCTAAAGTGATCCAAAGACCTCGGTCCTCGAGAATGAAGAGGGATTGTATCATCCCGGGACATCTATCCATAATAGATCCGGTGACCTCGGTCATCGAGAATGTGATGGGATTGTACCATCCTTGGGCACCTTCCCTAAAGTGATCCGGAGACCTCGGTCTTCGAGAATGAAGAGGGATTGTATCATCCTGGGACATATGTCCATAATAGATCCGGTGGCTTCGGTCCTCTAGAATGTGGTAGGATTGCATCATCCTTGGACATAGTCCTAAAGTGATAGGGAGTGATTATCCCGTAATTGTATCCGGTGACTTCGGTCGTCAAGAATGTGGTAGGATTGCATCATCCTTGGACTCAAGTCCTAAAGTGATAGGGAGTGATTATCCCGTAATTGTATCCGATGACTTTGGTCGTCGAGAATGTGGTAGGATTGTATCGTCCTTGGACTTAGTCCTAAAGTGATAGGGACTGATTCTCTCGTAATAAATTTGGTAACTTCGATTGTCGAGAATGTGGTGGGATTGTATCATCCGTGGACTTTAAGTCCAAAAGTGATCCAAAGACTTTTTGTCTTTGAGTTGTGGATTGCAGGTTGTTGCTGATGATGATGATGCCGTACTGATCGAAAGATCAGAGTATGATGATGATGACGTACTGATCGAAAGATCAGAGTATGATGATGATGACATACTAATCGAAATATCAGAGTATGATGATGATGACGTGCTGATCTAAAAGATCAGAGTATGATGATGACGAACTATGATTATGATGTTTCTGATCGAAAGATCAGAGTATGATGATGATGTTTCTGATTAAAAGATCAGAATGTGATGATGATTATGATTGACATATCAGAATATGATGATGATGATGATGTTGCTGCTGATCAAAAGGACAAAATACTGAAGATGTTGTTGCTGATCGAAAAATCAAAGTGCTGAAGATGTTGCTGATCGAAACTTCAAAATGCTGAAGATGTTGTTGCTGATCGGACAGTCAAAGTGCTAAAGATGTTGCTGATCAAAAGATCCAAGTGCTGAAGATGTCGTTGCTAATTGAAAGATCAAAATGATGATGTTGTTGATCAAAGACTGAAGATGTTGCTGATGATGAAGATTGAAGATTGAAGATGAAGACTACATGATGTTGAAAAGCTTCCAATGATTTATAGATGTGTTACCCTACTGATGTTGATGATGTCCCCCATCTCTGCTCTTGTTGTTGTTGATGTAGAATACCCTTCTCGTTAAGGGGGAGTGTTGAAATTTTGTAACTTCGAAGAATTTTCTTTATGTATCTTTTGTAGTCCCCGATGGTCCAACCGGGAGAACCATTTGTATTTCTTTGTACCCCGATGCTCCTAATCGGAATAACTAATAAGAGTCATGAGGTAGTCCCCTCAAATTGTAAAGGTGGGTCATCAGCACCCTAGTGTGGTTACTTGAGCCTACATGTGTAACTCGAGCCTACATGAGTTAACTTAAGCCGACATGTTAATTGAGTAAACTTTAAGTGAACGGATGAATATAAATAGAGGTGTAGTCCTCCTTACTTGAGACACACACACTCACTTGGAATAGCGCACTTGTGGAGGAGAGAAGTTGCTAGAGAAGGAGGAGAATCAGGTTTTTGATCTCCTTGTTGGTTTTACCTTTTTCCCTTTTTGGGCATCTATATTGAGGAAGTTTTTCCTGGGTTTTTCCCTTTAGGGTTTCCCCAGGATAAATATGTGTTGTTCTTGTGATACTGTTTCTTTCAGTGATCCTCTTTTATATGCTTTTATTATGAAAAATGAAATGATATACTGATGTCTTAGTTAAGCATATGAAAATTTAACATAACGCAAATTCCCTGGTTCTTGGCATGACTTTACTATCATTGTCCCGATTCATGAATCGGCTACATGGTCAGTCAAAGCATTCATTGATAACCCAAAATTTCAATAATCAATTATCAGAATTTGATAATTTGTAGTGATTTTATTCGTCATTCATGAGTTATATAACTCTATAAATCATGTAGAAAAATTACTCCTTACTCTTTTCTAAGAAATTGGGCGCAACTTATAAAGGCAGAAGGATTTTACGCACTGCAGTGCATGTCGATTGCATCAATGGTCATAATCTTGATGAAGCCTGCAATGTCAGTATAACATCATCCATGGTTAATCCTTGCTTTATAAAACCTATAAATTCAACAATTTATAATAAGTAAGAAATCACCCATACTTAACCTTATTAATTAAGGCACTGAATTATTTTTACTAATAGCCCATTCCGGCTGATAGTATTCCTAGCATATCCTGCAATATTAGCATATAACATTGATCAATATCACCATATTCAGATGTCCTTACTCATCTATATTTGGATATTGGCTAGTGAAGGGGATATTCCAACTTTATTCCACATTCATGAGTGGCGATGTTAGGGACATGATCATTCCCATATCATTAGTAACTCAAAGTAAAAAATAATTTCATATCACCGCTACGTATGTCCTATCATACAACTTTTCTAGTTCATCTAAATGCGAGCCTTTCCATAGGTGCACTCTTTCTACACAACCAATAACATTAGGTACAACACATCATGCTATTTACCTTAGCTAAATTGTACGCCAAGTTCGTAAGCCGTCTGGTTCCCTTTTGAATAAATACTATAAGGAATGTTGTCATTCTTGTGAAAATGTATAAGAGATCAATAATGCCAATGAATATGTATGAATAGCTGCATAACCCAAACTTTTTCATACTAACAATTAAATTTAAAGGATACGTTATAATAGTGGTGTTATTGTAACTAACTTGAATTTTCTTCCCAACAACTCTAAAAATCAATTCCTACCCTTACTTAACATCCATTTAGTATTCTAAGGATATTCAACATTTACAAGTTAACCAGCAACTCCTGATCAGGAAGTTAAAATATATTGTTATACACAGGTTCAGAAAACACATAACATTCACTTCTTTCATCATTCACTTATTAGGTGTAACGACTAACCATTTTTATTCATTCATGAACACAATTCTTATTTATATGCATTTAGGACCCAAAGTCATATGATAGTTATGTGCATACATATAGGTAAAAGATTTTTGTAAAAAACTAATGGACCCAAATCTTTGAGAAACATTATTTTCTACCTTCGATCTAAATAAATTTCCCTTGGCTATAATTAGTCATGCACCTTAACCTATTATTTATTAACAACATCTATATTCAATCGTCTCCATTCAACTAACATGTATCTGTACGATTTAGTGCAATCGTCTCGTTCTGGGTTTTTACATGAAATTCCAATGTAAAGAGGTGCTTTCCTATTTTACATAGTGTTAGTATTTATTTAATACAATTTTTATTTTGTATAATCTTGACAGTGCAACATATTTTTTACCATGGCTATTACTCTAGCATTACTTACCTTTTGCTTAAACCATTTTACTATACGAGATAGTTTGCGCCTAATCCTTTTGAGAATTTTCCAAGGGTAATACAGTTACTCCTAAATGTTCAACTATCAAGTTCCTTTTAATAGCTATCTTCATGGAATTTTTAGGTAAGTTATATATGCATACATATATATAATCAAATGCCTCTAAGACTTTGAATATACTCTCATGATCCACTTACATTCATTTATTACAATAATGAACCCCAAATTAGAGTCTAGAAGACCTTAAATCAAATTCAATTCTCATTAGATCCTTCGCAGTCCTATATATTATTGTTACTGACGTAACCTTTTCCCACTAGTCCTTAACAACAATTGTTCGACGGTTTTAAAAGTTACCTATTATAATTTGTCAACCTTGCAGCTCTAAGATTCCTTTATATACCAAAGTCATTAGTAGCGGGTTCAACTGTGCATGTAGGTTTCAAAGGTCACTTTTCAGCAATTGAAAATCACTATTCATGGCAGAGATTTCTATAGTACCTTTATCGACATGATTTTGTCTAAGAAGACTTCATTAAAATTTATTGGCACGACTCAAACAAAGACGAAGCGATCGTATTAGCCATTCATAACCTTATGCAGAAGTAATCAAGGAATTTAACTTGATACCTGTGTACTTACATCATCGGGCCTGGTATCGAACTCGCAAAAGTAATGGGCCATCTTGTTGTGATTTTGAGAAAATGTTCCACCTTCTCCTGCACAACTACAAGGTCAAAGAGATCTGTGTTTGGTACATCTTAAGGTACATGTATTGAAGAATAGTGTAAACTGGCTCATTCCTATTATCACAAGGATAAATTCAATCATTAGTTCCAAAATGAAATATGTGGGAGCATTTTGACCACAAATAGGCCCAAGTGTTTCCACTCTATCTCTGATACCATATGTAAAATACCTCTTATACCTCGATGCCGTTATGGGTGAAAAAGTGGTAAAATTTTTGTTTCTTTGTTACTACAAAATGAGTCAATCATGTTAGTGGTAGATTTCTCATGTCATTTTAATGAAGCATGTCCAATCAAATTCGTTAATCTCAAAACTATACGCATTATAAAGCAATCATTGACAATTTACATCCATTCTCCTCTACACCAACCAAATATGCAACTTGCATCCAATACACTAATATTTCTATTTGTTAACATAAATCAAACATGCTTATTATCACATCGTTAAGTAATCCTCTCATTGGTGGAATACTTAGGTGGAGTAATTATCCTGTCATTTGATGCATACTCCAGTGTTCTTTTAATCTTTCAAATAACCATATGGCCTCTCTTAAGGGATTAGTTATTTAATCACTGTTAAATCTCTAACCACCGCGTATCCACCATCAAGATACCTAGTTTTTGGGCTATCGTCCTTTTAAACAAAGATGATTGATTCGATGGACTATTCATTGTTTATTTCAAAATAATGAATCGTATAAGATGCATTTTCATTTAAATCAATAGCATATATTTTTAACCTTCAATTGTACAACATTTTAGTCCCGTTGATGACAATTTTTCTTTAATGTAAATCCCCTAAGAATATTAATCTTAACCACAAGCATTACATCATCATAGTGCCCTCAACATGACCAACTAAGCGCAAAAGAAAATCATAATCTTTCATCTACTATGCATTCTCATTAAACATAATATGTTTGGTCTCTATACAGAACTACTTATGTGTTGTTTTCAAATATTTTTAACACCATTACTTAAGCATGTAGGATACTATTTGATGGGATTATGTACACAGTAACACTAATATAAACCACATTCTTTCACTTCATAATCTAAAGTATAAATGCTATTATTTTATGGAATCATGTGCGCATTAACTCCAATCACAACATCAAGAACAAAGACAAAATATAAGGTGGAAAACATAGAGAAGACACCAATGTACGTGGTTCACCCCTCACTTGGGGTTATGTCGACGAAACTGTTAAGATTTCTATTAATTCATTCAACCAAAGTGTTACAAAACTGCAATTCCACTACTGCATCCTTTCCACAAAAATCCCATATAGAGAACAAAACCAAATTTACTAATTTTCCCTTATTGCGAGGCCTCTCCCTTTTTGAGGATAATATTATTAAAAGAAACTCCAAAATTTTCCACTTAATCTAGCATGAATATAGTGGGAATCAAGATTTCAATATTAACAACAAAAAAAATAATTTACAAAGATTGTGACCTAAACCATCAATCCTACTATGCTCAAGCTCTTACTCTAAACTAATAGCTGCACTTATACTCAAGGTTCTGTTAACTCAAGTTTTCTAAAAGGAACAAGCGTAAAACACAAAAGAAACCAGAATGTGAGGTTTTGATTCCCCTAACCAACACAAGTTTTAGAGGTTTATCCCTTTATATCTACAGCTATATGATTTCCTACCCAAACCGCATACGACCTAGGTCATATTAATGCCCACAGTACCTACTAGATTTAGATCTTATATGATACAACCAGAGGTTGATCAAACATCATAAATAAGAAAAAAATTTCCTACAAAACCAATTATGATCTAAATCTTTATTGAAGCCATTGCATTTGATAGCTTCAATCTCTAAGGTAAGGCAGAGGTTTAATATTTTACAAAATACGTTTTCAGATTACTTAATGAAATATTTTTCAAGTTGGATTAAAATCATGTATGATCGAAATGCATACAGTGTTCTAAAATTGCATAAGGGATTTTGTTTATCACTATATATACGTACTTGTCCTCAAACATTAACGCATCTGAAAGTACATTTGTCCAATCTGCCCATGGATGAAGAACTACAAATCCCCTTCCAGATTGTTTTTGTAGCACTTTACATCTATTTTCTATCGGGTTTCCAACTTGGAGAATATTTATTCAGTTGGATTTCCATCCTAGGCACATTAGAAATTGTATCCAAACTCCTATATAAATTTTTATTGAACTTTATCAGTTTCTTGATGTATATACAGACATAGGTTTTACGATCCACCCCATAACCTTACACAATCCTGTTCCGAACAAAACTTAGCATCGCTGAAGTGAAATACTGAGCCTTTAACCAATTTGCTTGCCTTCTCAAGAATCTTATGTAAATTCATAGAAATCATATTGTGTTTTTTTGTAGACTTGGAAATTGTTTGCTTCCTCGAGAAACATAAATAAATTCAGAGAAAAATCGTTTGCTTTCTCAAGGATCATAAATAAAATCAAAGCAAATCGTAATGGGTTTTACAGACCTGGAAATCATTTGATTACTCCAGAAACATAAATAAATTCAGAGAAAAATCCTTTGCTTTCTCAAGGATCATAAATAAAATCAAAGCAAATCATATTGGGTTTTGCATACCTGGAAATCATTTGATTCCCGCGGAAACATAAATAAATTAAGAGAAAAATGTTTACTTTGTCAAGGATCACAAAATCAAAGAAAATCATGTTGGGTTTTGCAGACGTAGAAATCATTTTGTTCCTCTGGAAACATAAATAAATTCAGAGAAAAACGTTTGCTTCCTCAAGGATCATAAATAAAATCAAAGCAAATCGTATTAGGTTTTTCAGACCTAGAAATCATTTGCTGGAAATCCGTTGCTTCCTCCAGAATCACCAACTATCCTCCACCAAGGTAATAGGCTTTCTTTTCCCCATCACATGCATAGATCCTCCATCACATGCAGAGAGTGTTTTCCTCCAACGGAGCGCTTCTCTCAAGTAAGAACACAGAGTGCATTTTCCTCCAATGGAGCACTTTTCTCAAGTAAGAACGCAGAGAACATTTTCCTACAACGTTGGTTAACCCGTTGTGTTCTTCTTTCTGGTTGACAACCCTTGCCCCTTATAATGAAGGGATCCTTGTTTTCCTTTCCGAAACACCAAGATGTTTCCTCCCTTAACGAGCGTTGTGCTTCCAACAATAGCGGCAGTAGGTAAGCCGTTAATTTTGCCAGAAGGTAATTAACTAGCGATAGGTTTTCTGCCCAAATTAGTATTTGATTTAAAGTATGATAAAGAAGATATTCTTCTTACTACATACTCTAATTAATGGATTTATGTGGTCTGCACAAAAACAGCAGCCCCCCCTTTTTTTTCTTCCACTTAACGAAAAAATCATAAACCTTTTAGCAATGGTTACTTTTTCCGATAATTACCTAAGCAGGGATTTATTTATCCTTTCAATATTTACTAATTACTTAATTAATGATTTTTTTCCAATAATCATTTAAATCCTCCAGCGATTATCACCTATTAAAAGTTTAGAGGACAATTATTCTTCATATTATTTTAACTTAAATATTTTAAGAAACGATTTTACTTGCACACATATATATATATATATATATAGTTATACCCCAGAGGTAGAGTTTTTCCTCTACTTGAACTTTCCTCTTTTATCATCGATGACAAACTTATTTACCCTATTATCCTACAGGGTTGTCGTAAGTTTAAATGGCAGAAATATCTCTCCATTACTCTAGTAAGGATTTATCTTGCAACATTCAAAGGCCAACAACAGATCGTATATCTACTCCATATCTACTTTTAAAACTTGTGGGCGAGGATTTGAGAAATGGGTCTTTCGATTGGCATGTCATGAATATCTAGGTGATTTTCAAGTTGTCCTCCTTGCATTTCTCGAGGTATTTTTCTCTTATCCCCTTAGTCTATTTGGTTGTCTTTTTTCAATGTCCTAAGTCTCCCAAGTCCTCAACTTAAGGGGATCAATCTCCTAACATAAAAATAATTTTACTGGTGGGGCGTTGGCCTTGAGCTCCTCACCAACAAACAAGTATAGTACATATTCAAAAATTACATGTATATTAGGGGTGTGTAAGAGGGATGTTACATCCTTCCCCGCTAAAATTAACACCGTCCTTGATGTTCTTGTCGTTCAACCATTTCCTTGTTTTTCTAAGTCATCTGTTCTTGCCTCGTCCGTTCTGTTTTGATCTCCTTCGATATTTTCTTGATCCTTTTTCGTAGTTCGCTAACGTTTAGGACCTACAGCTTCTTGCACAAGGTTCGAGTCTTGCCCAAATGTTATTCAGTGATTCATGCTCAAAATTGTAATTCAACATAAACAAAACCATAGATCATTTTGCATTGTAACAACCTGGAATTTTCTAGTCATAATACCCAATCTTTTCATAACGCAATTTATTCATCAATAAAAAATAATTATTACCCTTTGGGTGTTGGTTTTATCTCCAACCTTTGGATATTATGTCGTCTTCGACCTGAGGAAGGATCCTTTCTTCATATTTCACATTAACCATGTAACAGTTTAATTACTTAAAAATTCGTAAACATGTTTTACATTCTCTACATTTTCCAAACATCCTTGAGTTTCTTTTCCATTCTTGTGTGTACTTACACCAATTTCTAAGGTTACTCTCCGTTTTAACCACTAGTTAAAAGTTTTCCCTTTGGTGACATCAAACAGCGTCATATCTTCTAGACGTCCAAATCTTTTTCCTAGGTCTTTTTGCCACACCATATGCCTAACACCAAGGTGCTCACGTGGCAATTGATTTCCTAACACCATTGTGCTCCTGCAGCATAGATTCTTAACACCAATGTGCTCATGTGGCAATCACTTGCCTAACATGATGGTGCTCCCACAACATTCAAATTTTTCCTTGTTCATATTCAATATAAATTTTAACCTTGACTATTGTATCGCACATTCCTTGGTTCTTGGCATGACTTTACTGTCATTGTCCCAATTCGTGAATCGGCTACATGGTTAGTCAAAGCATTCATTGATAACCCAAAATTTCAATAATCAATTATCAGAATTTGATAATTTGTAGTGATTTTAATCATCATTCATGAGTTGTATAACTATTTAAATCATCTACAAAAATTACTCCTTACTCTTTTCTAAGAAATTGGGCGCAACTTATAAATGCGGAAGAATTTTATGCACCGCAGTGCATGTCGATTGCATCAATGGTCATAATCTTGATGAAGCCTGCAATATCAGTATAACATCATCCATGGTTAATCATTTGTTTATAAAAGCTCTAAATTCAACAATTTATAATAAGTAAGACATCACCCATACTTAACCTTATTAAATAAGGTACTGAATTATTTTTACTAACAGCCCATTCCAGCTGATAGTATTCCTAACATATCCTGCAATATTAGCATATAACATTGTTCAATATCACCATATTCACATGTCCTTACTCATCTATATTTGGATACTTGCTAGTGAACGGGATATTCCAACTTTATTCCACATTTATGAGTGGCAATGCTAGGGACACGATCATTCCCATATCATTAGTAACTCAAAGTAAAAAATAATTTCATATCTGAGCTACTCATGTCCTATCATACAACTTTTCTAGTTCATCTAAATACAAGCCTTTCCATAGGTGCACTCTTTCTAAAAAACCAGTAACATTAGGTACAACACATCATGCTATTTACCTTAGCTGAATTGTAGGCCAAGTCCGTAAGTTGTCTGGTTCCCTTTTGAATAAATACTGTAAGGAATGTTGTCGTTCTTGTGAAAATGTATAAGAGATCAATAATGCCAATGAATATGTATGAATAGATGCATAACCCAAGATTTTGCATACTAACAATTACATTTAAAGAATACGTTATAATAGTGGTGTTATTGTAACTACCTTGAATTTTCTTCCCAACAATTCTGAAAATCAATTCCTACCCTTACTTAACATCCCTTTAGTATGCTAAGGATATTCAACATTCACAAGTTATCCAACAACTCCTGATCAGGAAGTTAACATCTATTGTTATACACAGGTTCAAAAAACTGTTAGGGTACACAGGGTACTTCCAAAGGACTGAAC
>LPNX010441410.1:52565-71704 GCA_001517045.1 Pseudotsuga menziesii | reverse complement strand
CAAATGCATACTAATGCATACTAAAGAAACACACTTTCACCTAACAGATATATTACACAAGTTGATCTTAACTAACTCCTAAGTGTCTAAATATCCTAACAAAAACAAATAACATTCACTTCTTTCATCATTCACTTATTAGGTGTAACGACTAACCATTTTTATTCGTTCACGAACACAATTCTTATTTATATGAATTTAGGACCCAAAGTCATATGATAGTTATGTGCATACATATAGGTAAAATATTTTTGTAAAAAACTAATGGACCCAAATCTTTGAGAAACATTATTTCCTACCTTCGATCTAAACAAATTTACCTTGGCTATAATTAGTCATGCACCATAACCTATTATTTATTACCAACATATATATTCAATCGTCTCCATTCAACTAACATGTATCCGTACGATTTAGTGCAATCGTCTCATTTCGAGTTTTTACATGAAATTACAATGTAAAGACGTGCTTTCCTATTTTACATAGTGTTAGTATTTATTTAATACAATTTGTATTTTGTATAGTCTTCTAAGTGCAACATATGTTTTACCATGGCTACTACTTTAGCATTATTTACCTTTTGCTTAAACTATTTTACTATATGAGATAGTTTGCGCCTAATCGTTTTGAGAATTTTCCAAGGGTAATACAGTTACTCCTAAACATTCAACTATCAAGTTCCTTTTAATGGATATCTTCAGGGAATTTTTAGGTAAGTTATATATGCATACATATATATAATCAGATGCCTCTAAGACTTGGAATATACTCTCATGATCCACTTACATTCATTTATTACAGTAATGAACCCCAAATTAGGTCTAGAAGACCTTAAATCAAATTCAATTCTAATTAGATCCTTAGCAGTCCTATATTTTATTTCTAGTGACGTAACCTTTTCCCACTGGCCTTAACAACAACTATTCGATGGTTTTCAAATTTACCTATTACAATTTGTCAACCTTGCATCTCTAACATTCCTTTACATACCAAAGTCATTAGTAGTGGGTTCAACTATGCATGTAGGTTTCAAAGGTCACTTTTTAGCAATTCAAAATCACTATTCATGACAGAGATTTCTATAGTACCTTTATCGTCATGAGTTTGTCTAAGAAGACTTCATTAAAATTTATTGGCACGACTCAAACAAAGACGAAGCGATCGTAATAGCCATTGGTAACCTTATGCACAAGTAATCAAGGAAATTAACCAGATACCTGTGTAGTTACATCATCGGGCCTGGAAAAAGTAATGGGGCATCTTGTTGTGATTTTGAGAAAATGTTCCACCTTCTCCTACACAACTACAAGGTCAAAGATATCTGCATTTCGTACATCTTAAGGTACCTGTATTGTAGAACAGTGTAAACTGGTTGATTCCTATTATCACAAGGTAAAATTCAATCATTAGTTCTGAAATGAAATATGTGGGAGCATTTTGAGCCCAAACAGGCCCAAGTGTTTCAACTCTGGCTCTGATACCATATGTAAAATACCTCTTATACCTCGATTCCATTATGGGTGAAAAAGGGGTAAAATTTTTGTTTCGCTGTTACTAGAAAATGAGTCAATCATGTTAGTGCTAGATTTCTCATGTCATTTTAATGAAGCATGTCCAATCAAACTCGTTAATGTCAAAACTATACGCATTTAAAAAGAATCATTGACAATTTACATGCATCCTCCTCTACACCAACCAAATATGCAACTTGCATCCAATACACTAAGATTGCTATTTGTTAACATAGATCAAACATGCTTATTATCACATCATTAACTAATCCTTTCATTGGTGGAATACTTAGGTGTAGTAATTACCTCGTCATTTGATGCCTACTCCCATGTTCTTTTAATACTTCAAATAACCATATGGTCTCTCTTAAGGGATTAGTTATTTAATCACTGTTAAATCTCTAGCTGCCACGTATCCACCATCAAGATACCTAGTTTTTGGGCTGTCATCCTTTTAAATAAATATGATTTATTTTGACGGACTATTCATTGTTTATTTGAAAATAATGAATCGTATAAGATGCATTTTCATTTAAATCAATAGAATATATTTTTAACCTTCAATTGTACAACATTATAGTCCCATTGATGACGATTTTTTTTAATGTAAATCTACTAAAAATATTAATCCTAACCACAAGAATTACATCATCATAGTGCCCTTAACATGACCGACTAAGTGCACAAGAAAATCATAATCTTTGATCTATGATGCGTTCTCATTAAACATAATATGTTTGGTCTCTATACAGAACTACTTATGTGTTGTTTTCAAATATTTTTAACACCATTCCTTAAGCATGTAGGATACTATTTGATGGGATTATGTACACAGTAACACTAATATAAACCACATTCTTTCACTTCATAATCTAAAGTATAAATGCTATTATTTTATGGAATCATGTGCGCATTAACTCCAATCACAACATCAAGAACATAGACAAAATATAACGTGCAAAACATAGAGAAGACACCAATGTACGTGGTTCACCCCTCACTTGGGATTACGTCCACCAAACTGTTAATATTTCTATTAATTCATTCAACCAAAGGGTTACAAAACTACAATTCCAGTACTGTATCCTTTCCACAAAAATCTCATATAGAGAACAAAACCAAATACTAATTTTCCCTTATTGCTAGGCCTCTCCCTTTCCAAGAATAATATTATTAAAAGAAACTCCAAAATTTTCCACTTAATCTAGCATGAATATAGTGGGACTCGAGATTTCAATATTAACAACAAAAAAATAATTTACAGAGATTGAGACCCAAACCATCAATCCTACTATGCTCAAGCTCTTACTCTGAACTAATAGTCACACTTATACTCAAGGTTCTGTTAACTCGAGTTTTCTAAAAGGGACAAGCGTAAAACGCAAAAGAAACTGGAATGTGATGTTTCGATTCCCCTAACCAACACAAGTGCTATAGGGTTATCCCTTTATATCTATAGCTATATGATTTCCTACCCAAACCAAATATGACCTAATTCATATTAATGCCCACAGTACCTACTAGATTTATATCTTATATGATACAACCAGAGGTTTATCAAACTTCATAAATAAGAATATAATTTTTCCTACAAAACCAATTATGATCTAAAACTTTATTGAATCCATTGCATTTGATATCTTCAATCTCTAAGGTAAGGCAGAGTTTTAATATTTTACAAAATACATAATATGTATATGTTTTCGGATTACTAAATGAAACATGTTTCAAGTTGGATAAATATCATGTATGATCGAAATGCATACAGGGTTTTAAAATTGCAGAAGGGATTTCGTTTATCACTATATATATGTACTGTCCTCAAACATTAACGTGTCTTAAAGTACATTTGTCCAATCTACCCATGGATGAAGAAATATGAATCCCCTTCCAAATTGTTTTTTTTATCACTTTATATCTGTTTTCTATCGGGTTTCCAACTTTAGTTAGTTGGATTTCCAGCCTAGACACATTAGAAATTGTAGCCAAATTCCTATATAAAATTTTAATGAACTATATCTGTTTATTGATGTATATATAGACATAGGTTTTACAATCCACCCTATAACCTTACACAATCATGTTCCGAACAAAACTTAGCATCGCTGAAGCAAAATACTGACCCTTTAACCAATTTGCTTTCCTTCCCAAGAATCATATGCAAATTCAGAGAAATCGTATTGGGTTTTTTTGCAAACCTGGAAATCGTTTGCTTCCTCCAGAAACATAAATAAATTCAGAGAAAAATCATTTGCTTTCTCAAGGATCATAAATAAAATCAAAGAAAATCATAGTGGGTTTTCGAGACCTAGAAATCGTTTGATTCCTCCATAAACATAAATAAATTCAGAGAAAAATCGTTTGCTTTCTCAAGGATCATAAATAAAATCAAAGCATATCGTATTGGGTTTTGTAGACCTGGAAATTGTTTGATTCCTCCAGAAACATAAATAAATTCAGAGAAAAACATTTGCTTTCTAAAGGATCATAAAATCAAAGCAAATCGTGTTGCGTTTTGCAGACCTAGAAATCGTTTGCTTCCTCCAGAAACATAGATAAATTCATAGAAAAATGTTTGCTTCCTCAAGGATCATAAATAAAATCAAAGAAAATGGTATTAGGCTTTTCAGACCTGGAAATCATTTGTTGGAAATCCTTTGCTTCCTCCAGAATCACCAACTATCCTCCAACAAGGTAATAGGCTTTCTTTTCCCCATCACATGCATAGATACTCCATCACATGTAGAGAGCATTTTCCTCCAATGGAGTGCTTCTATCAAGTAAGAATGTAGAGAGCATTTTCCTCCAACAGAGTGCTTCACTCAAGTAAGAACGCAGAGAACGTTTTCCTCCAAAGTTGGTGAACCCACTACGTTCTTCTTTCTGGTTGACAACCCTTGCCCCTTATAATGCAGCGAACCTTGTATTCCTTTCCAAAATGCCCAAATGTTTCCTCCCTTAACGAGTGTTGTGCTTCCACCAATCGCGGCAGTAGGTCAGCCCTTAAGTTTGCCGGAAGGTAATTAACTAACGGCAGGTTTTCTGCCGAAATTTGTATTTTCTTTAAAGTATGATAAATAAGATATTCTTCTGACTACATACTCTAATTAATGGATTTATGTGGTCTACACATAATCAATAACCCCACCTTTTTTTTCTTCCACTTAACGGAAAAATCATAAATCTTTTAGTAATGGTTACTTTTTCCCATAATTACCTGAGCAAGGATTTATTTATCCTTTCAATATTTATTGATTACTTAATTAATGATTATTTTTCCAATAATCATTTAAATTCTCCAGCGATTATCACCTATTAAAGGTTTAGAGGACAATTATTCTTCATAATATTTTAACTTAAATCTTTTAAGAAACAATTTTACTTGCCCATATATATATATACCCCAGAGGTAGAGTTTCCCTCTACTTTAACTTTCCTCTTTTATCATATATGACAAACTTATTTATCCTATTATCCTACAGGGTTGTCATAAGTTTAAATGGCAGAACTCTCTCTCCATTACTCTAGTAAGGAGTTATCATGCAACGTTCAAAGGCCAACAATAGAGTGTATATCTACTCCCTATCTACTTTTAAAACTTGTGGGTGAAGATTTGAGAAATGGGTCTTTCGATTAGCATGTCATGAGAACCTAGGTGATTTTCAGGTTGTCCTCCTTGCATTTCCCGAGGTCTTTTTCTCTTATCCCCTTAGTCAATTTGGTTATCTGTCATCAATATCCTAAGTCTCCCAATTCCTGAACTTAAGGGGATCAATCTCCTAACATAAAAAGAATTTTATTGGTGGGGCCTTGGCCTTGAGCTCCTCACCAACAAACAAGTATAGTACATATTCAAAAATTACAAGTATATTAGGGGTGTGTAAGAAGGATGTTACATCCTTCCCCCCTAAAATTAACACCGTCCTCGGTGTTCTTGTCTTTCGACCATTTCCTTCTTCTTCTTAGTCATCTGTTCTTGCCTCGTCCATTCTATTCTGATCTCCTTTGATATTTTCTTGATCCTTTTCCACAGTTCGCTATCGTTTAGGACCTGCAGCTTCCTGCACAAGGTTCGGGTCTTGCCCAAATGTTATTCAGTGATTCATGCTCAAAATTGTAATTCAACTTAAACAAAACCATAGATCGTTTTGCATTGTAACAATCTACAATTTTCTAGTCATAATACCCAATCTTTTCATAATTTTAAACCAAGATGATTGATTCGACGGACTATTCATTGTTTATTTCAAAATAATTAATCGTATAACATGAATTTTCATTTAAATCAATAGCAGATATTTTTAACCTTTAATTGTACAACACCATAGTCTCGTTGATGACAATTTTTCTTTAATGTAAATACCCTAAAAATATTAATCTTAACCAAAAGAATTACACCATCATAGTACCCTCAACATGACCGACTAAGCACACAAGAAAATCATAATCTTTGATCTACGATGCATTCTCATTAAACATAATATGTTTGGTCTCTATATAGAACTACTTATGTGCTGTTTTCAAATATTTTTAACACCATTACTTAAGCATGTAGGATACTATTTGATGGGATTATGTACACAGTAACACTAATATAAACCACATTATTTCACTTCATAATCTAAAGTATAAATGCTATTATATTATGGAATCATGTGCGCATTAACTCCAATCACAACATCAAGAACAAAGACAAAATATAAGGTGCGAAACATAGAGAAGACACCAATGTACGTGGTTCACCCCTCACTTGGGGTTACGTCCACCAAACTGTTAATATTTATATTAATTCATTCAACCAAAGGGTTACAAAAATGTAGTTCGAGTACTGCATCCTTTCCACAAAAATCTCATATAGAGAACAAAACCAAATTTACTAATTTTCCCTTATTGCGAGGCGTCTCCCTTTCTGAGGATAATATTTAAAAGAAACTCCAAAATTTTCCACTTAATATAGCATGAATATAGTGGGGCTCGAGATTTGAATATTAACAACAACAAAAAATAATTTACAGAGATTGAAACCTAAACCATCAATCCTACTATGTTCAAGCTCTTACTATGAGCTAATAGCCGCACTTATAGTCAAGGTTATGTTAACTCGAGTTTTCTAAAAGGGACAAGCGTAAAACGAAAAAGAAACTAGAATGTGAGGTTTCGATTCCCCTAACCAAAACAATCATTAGAGGGTTATCCATTTATATATAAAGATATATGATTTCATACCCAAACCGCATACGACTAGTCATATTAATGCCCATAGTACCTACTAGATTTAGATCTTATATGATGTAACCAAAGGTTTATCAAACTTCATAAATAAGAATATAATTTTTCCTACAAAACCAATTATGATCTAAATCTTTATTACAGCCATTGCATTTGATAGCTTCAATCTCTAAGGTAAGGTAGAGGTTTAATATTTTACAAAATACATAATATGTATATGTTTTCGGATTACTAAATGAAACCTGTTTCAAGTTGGATAAAGAACATGTATGATCGAAATGCATACAGGGTTTTAAAATTACAGAAGGGATTTCGTTTATCACTATATATGTGTACTTGTTGTCAAACATTAACGCATCTTAAAGTACATTTTTCCAATCTACCTGTGGATGAAGAACTATGAATCCTCTTCCAGATTGTTTTGTAGCACTTTATATCTATTTTCTATCGGGTTGCCAACTTGGGGAATATATAGTCCATTGGATTTCCATCCTAGGCATATTAGAACTTGTAGACAAATTCCTATATAAAATTTTAATGAACTTTATCAGGTTCTTGATGTATATACAGACATAGGTTTTACCATACACCCTATAACCTTACACAATCTCGTACCGAACAAAACTTAGCATCACTGAAGCAAAATACTACCCCTTTAACCAATTCTCTTGCCTTCTCAAGAATCATATGTAAATTCAAAGAAATCGTATTGGGTTTTTTTGCAGACCTGGAAATCATTTGCTTCCTCCAGAAACATAAATAAATTCAGAGAAAAATTGTTTTCTTTCTCAAGGATCATAAATAAAATCAAAGCTAATCGTATTGGGTTTTGCAGACCTAGAAATCGTTTGATTCCTCCAGAAACATAAATAAATTCATAGAAAAATCGTTTGCTTTCTCAAGGATCATAAATAAAATCAAAGAAAATCGTATTGGGTTTTGCATACTTGAAAATCGTTTGATACCTCCAGAAACATAAATAAATTCAGATAAAAATGTTTTCTTTCTCAAGGATCATAAAATAAAAGCAAATCGTGTTGGGTTTTGCAGACCTAGAAATTGTTTGCTTCCTCCGGAAACATAAATAACTTGAGAGAAAAATGTTTGCTTCCTCAAGGATCATAAATAAAATCAAAGCAAATCATATCATGTTTTTCAGACCTGGAAATCGTTTGTTGGAAATCCTTTGCTTCCTCCAGAATCACAAACTATCCTCGAGCAAGCTAATATGATTTCTTTTTCCCATCAAATGCATATATCCTCCATCACATGCAGAGAGTGTTTTCCTCCAACGGAGCGCTTCTCTCAAGTAAGAACACAGAGAGCATTTTCCTCCAATGGAGCGCTTCTCTCAAGTAAGAACACAGAGAAGATTTTCCTCCAACGTTGGTTAACCCACTGCGTTCTTCTTTCTGGTTGACAACCCTTGCCCCTTATAATGCAAGGATCCTTGTTTTCCTTTCCAAAATGCCGAGATGTTTCCTCCCTTAACGAGCGTTGTGCTCCCACCAATCACGGCGTTAGGTCAGCCCTTAATTTTGCCAGAAGGTAATTAACTAGCAGCAGGTTTTCTGCCCAAATTAGTATTTTCTTTAAAGTATGATAAATAGGATACTCTTCTGACTACATACTCTAATTAATGGATTTATGTGGTCTGCACAAAAACAGTAACCCACCCTTTTTTTTCTTCCACTTAACAGAAAAACCATAAACCTTTTAGTAATGGTTACTTTTTCCCATAATTAGGTGAGGAGGGATTTATTTACCCTTTCAATATTTACTCATTAATTAATTAATGATTATTTTTCCAATAATTATTTAAATCCTCCAGCGATTATCATCTATTAAAGGTTTACAGGACAATTATTCTTCATAATATTTTAACTTAAATCTTTTAAGAAACGATTTTACTTGCCCATATATATATATATATATATATATATATATATATATATACACACACCCCAGAGGTAGAGTTTTTCCTCTACTTTAACTTTCCTCTTTTATCATCGATAACAAACTTATTTAACCTATTATCCTATAGGGTTGTCGTAAGTTTAAATGGCAAGAACTCTCTCTCCATTACTGTAGTAAGGAGTTATCTTGAAACGTTCAAAGGCCAACAACATAGTGCATATCTACTCCCTATCTACTTTTAAAACTTGTGGGTGAGGATTTGAGAAGTGGGTCTTTCGATTGGCATGTCATGAATACCTAGGTGATTTTCAGGTTGTCATCCTTGCATTTCCGGAGATCTTTTTCTCTTATCCCCTTAGTCTATTTGGTTGTCTGTCGTCAATTTCCTAAGTCTCCCAAGTCCTCATCTTAGGGGGATCAATCTCCTAACATAATTTTTTTTTTATTGGTGGGGCCTTGGCCTTGAGCTCCTCACTAGCAGACAAGTATAGTACATATTCAAAAACTACAACTATATTAGGGATGTGTAACAGGGATGTTACATCCTTCCCCCCTAAAATTAACACCATCCTCGATGTTCTTGTCCTTCGACCATTTCCTTCTTCTTCTAAGTCATCTGTTCTTGCCTCATCTGTTTTGTTCTGATCTCCTTCGATATTTTCTTGATCCTTTTCTGCAGTTCGCTATCGTTTAGGACCTCTAGCTTCCTGCATAAGGTTTGGGTCTTGCCGAAATGTTATTTAGTGATTCATGCTCAAAATTGTAATTCAACTTAAACAAAACCATAGATCATTTTGCATTGTCACAATCTACAATTTTCTAGTCATAATACCCAATCTTTTCATAACACAATTTATTAATCAATACAACATAATTACTACCCTTTGGGTGTTCGTTTTATCTCCAACCTTTGGATATTATGTCGTCTTTGACTTGAGGAAGGACCCTTTTATCATATTTCACATTAACCATGTAACACTTTAACTACTAAAAAATTCGTAAACACGTTTTACGTTCGCTACGTTTTCCAAACATCCTTGAGTTTATTTTCCATTCTTGTGTGGAATTACAACAATTTCTAAGGTTACTCTCCCTTTTAACCACTAGTTAAAATTTTTCCCCTTGGTGACATCAAATAGCATCGTGTCTTCTAGATGTCCAAATTTTTTTCCTAGGTCTTTTTGCCACACCATATGCCTAACACCAAGATGCTCATACGGAAATCACTTTCCTAACACCATTGTGCTCTTGCAACATATATGCCTAACACCAATCTGCTCACGCGGCAATCACTTGCCTAACATGATGGCGCTCCCGCAGCATTCAAATTTTTCCTTATTCATATTCAATATAAATTTTAACCTTAACTATTGTAGCACACATTCCTTGGTTCTTGGCATGACTTTACTGTCATTGTCCCAATTCGTGAATCGGATACATGGTCAGTCAAAGCATTCATTGATAACCTAAAATTTCAATAATCAATTATCAGAATTTGATAATTTATAGTGATTTTAATCGTCATTCGCGAGTTATATAACTCTGTAAATCATCTAGAAAAATTACTCCTTACTCTTTTCTAAGCAATTGGGTGCAACTTATAAACACATAAAGATTTTACGCACCGGAGTGCATGTCGATTGCATCAATGGTCATAATCTTGATGAAGCCTGCAATGTCAGTATAACATCATCCATGGTTAATCCTTGGTTTATAAAAGCTCTAAATTCGACAATTTATAATAAGTAAGACATCAACCATACCTAACCTTATTAATTAAGGCACTGAATTATTTTTACTAACAACCCATTATGGATGATAGTATTCCTAGCATATCCTACAATATTAGCATATAACATTGTTCAATATCACCATATTCAGACTTCCTTACTCGTCTATATTTGGATATTTTCTAGTGAAGGGGATATTCCAACTTTATTCCACATTCATGAGTGGCGATGCTAGGGACACGATCATTCCCATATCATTAGTAACTCAAAGTAAAAAATAATTTCCTATCTCCACTACTTATGTCCTATCGTACAACTTTTCTAGTTCATCTGAATGCGATCCTTTCCATAGGTGCACTCTTTCTACACAACCAGTAACATTAGGTACAACACATCATGCTATTTACCTTAGCTGAATTGTAGGCCAAGTTCGTAAGCCGTCTGGTTCCCTTTTGAAGAAATACTATAAGGAATGTTGTCGTTCTTGTGAAAATGTATAAGAGATCAATAATGCCAATGAATATGTATGAAGAGTTGCATAACCCAAACTTTTGCATAATAACAATTACATTTAAAGGATACGTTATAACAGTGGTGTTATTGTAACTCACTTGAATTTTCTTCCCAACAACTCTGAAAATCAAGTCCTACCCTTACTTAACATCCATTTAGTATGCTAAGGATATTCAAAATTCACAAGTTAACCAGCAACTCCTGATGAGGAAGTTAACATCTATTGTTATACACAGGTTCAGAAAACACATAACATTCACTTCTTTCATCATTCACTTATTAGGTGTAACGACTAACCATTTTTATTCATTCACGAACACAATTCTTATTTATATGAATTTAGGACCCAAAGTCGTATGATAGTTATGTGCATACATATAGGTAAAAGAGTTCTGTAAAAAACTAATGGACCCAAATCTTTGAGAAACATTATTTCCTACCTTCGATCTAAAAAATTTTACCTAGGCTATAATTAGTCATGCACCTTAACCTATTATTTATTACCAACAGTGATATTCAATCATCTTCACTCAACTAACATGTATCCGTACGATTTAGTGCAATTGACTCGTTCCAGGTTTTTACATGAAATTCCAATGTAAAGAGGTGCTTTCCTATTTTACATAGTGTTAGTATTTATTTAATACAATTTGTATTTTGTATAGTCTTGACAGTGCAACATATGTTTTACCATGGCTACTACTTTAGCATTACTTACCTTTTGCTTAAACCATTTTACTATACGAGATAGTTTGTGCCTAATCCTTTTGAGAATTTTCCAAGGGTAATATAGTTACTCCTAAACATTCAACTATCAAGTTGCTTTTAATAGCTATCTTCAGGGAATTTTTAGGTAAGTCATATATGCATACATATATATAATCAGATGCCTCTAAGACTTGGAATATACTCTCATGAGCCACTTACATTCATTTATTACAATAATGAACCCCACATTAGGTCTAGAAGAGCTTAAATCAAATTCAATTCTCATTAGATCCTTAGGAGACCTATATTTTAATAATACTCATGTAACTTTTTCCCACTTGTCCTTAACAACAACTGTTCGATGGTTTTCAAACTTACCTATTACAATTTGTCAAACTTCCAGATCTAAGATTCCTTTATATACCAAAGTCATTAGTAGCAGGTTCAACTGTGCATGTAGGTTTCAAAGGTCACTTTTCAGCAATTCAAAATCACTATTCATGACAAAGATTGCTATAGTACGTTTATCGACATGAGTTTGTCTAAGAAGACTTCATTAAAATTTATTGGCACGACTCAAACAGAGATGAAGCGATCGTATTAGCCATTTGTAACCTTATGTAGAAGTAATCAAGGAATTTAACCAGATACCTGTGTACTTACATCATCGCGCCTGGCATCGAACTGGAAAAAGTAACAGGCCATCTTGTTGTGATTTTGAGAAAACGTTCCACCTTCTCCTGCACAACTACAAGGTCAATGATATCTGCGTTTGGTACATCTTAAGGTACCTGTATTGCATAATAGTGTAAACTGGCTGATTCCTGTTATCACAAGGTAAAATTCAATCATTAGCTTCGAAATTAAATATGTGGGAGAATTTTGAGCCCAAATAGGCCCAGGTGTTTCAACTCTGTCTCTAATACCATATATAAAATACCTCTTATACCTCGATGCCATTATGGGTGAAAAAGGGGTAAAATTTTTGTTTCGTTGTTACTACAAAATGATTCAATCATGTTAGTGGTAGATTTCTCATGTCATTTTAATGAAGCATGTCCAATCAAATTCGTTAATTTCAAAACTATACACATTGTAAACCAATAATTGACAATTTACATCCATCCTCCTCTATACCAACCAAATATGCAACTTGCATCCAATAAACTAACATTGCTATTTGTTAACATTAATCAAACATGCTTATTATCACATCATTAAGTAATCCTCTCATTGGCGGAATACTTAGGTGTAGTAATTACCCTGTCATTTGATGCATACTCCAATGTTCTTTTAATCCTTTGAATAACCATATGGTCTCTCTTAAGGGATTAGTTATTTAATCACTGGTAAATCTCTAGCCGCCACGTATCCACCATCAAGATACCTAGTTTTTGGGATGTCATCCTTTTAAACAAAGATGATTGATTCGATGGACTATTCATTGTTTATTTCAAAATAATGAATCGTATAAGATGCATTTTCATTTAAATCAATAGCAGATATTTATAACCTTCAATTGTACAACATTATAGTCCCAATGATGACGATTTTTATTTAATGTAAATCCCCTAAAAATATTAATCTTAACCACAAGGATTACATCATCATAGTTCCGTCAACATGACCGACTAAGCGCACAAGAAAATCATAATCTTTGATCTATGATGCATTCTCATTAAACATAATATGTTTGGTCTCTATACAGAACAACTTATGTGTTGTTTTCAAATATTTTTAACACCATTAATTAAGCATGTAGGATACTATTTGATGGGATTATGTACACAGTAACACTAATATAAACCACATTATTTCACTTCATAATCTAAAGAATAAATGCTATTATTCTATGGAATCATGTGCGCATTAACTCCAATCACAACATCAAGAACAAAGACAAAATATCAGGTGCAAAACATAGAGAAGACACCAATGTACGTGGTTCACCCATCACTTGGGATTACGTCGACCAAACTGTTAATATTTCTATTAATTCATTCAACCAAAGGGTTACAAAACTGTAGCTCCAGTACTGCATCCTTTCCACAAAAATCTCATATAGAGAACAAAACCAAATTTACTAATTTTCCCTTATTGCGAGGCGTCTCCCTTTCCGAGGATAATATTATTAAAATAAACTCCAAAATTTTCCACTTAATCTAGCATGAATATAGTGGGACTCGAGATTTCAATATTAACAACAAGAAAAATAATTTACAAAGATTGAGACCCGAACGATCAATCCTACTATGCTTAAGCTCTTACTCTGAACTAATAGCCGCACTTATACTGAATGTAACGTCCGTCTTGTATGCCATAAAATTTTAATAATTATGAATTGAATATTGTACTTATTCTCTGGTGAGGATCTTAAGGCCAAGGCCCCACCAGCAGAACCTTATTTTGTCAGGTAGAGTACTACCTTAAGTTATAATCTTAGGAAGACATAAGACCTGAACAAAACTTAAGCGACGAGAAACTAAATTCACTATGGGGCAAGGTTAGAACCGTGAGTGAAACATTGGATTTGGATAAAGTATTTAAATATGTTTCCTTAACAACCTAAACTACTAGGTGTCACCCTGGGCTGAGGTAAGTCCTAAGTAGACTAACTTACCTATTGGGTCTTCAGGGATAAATTCACCTAGAGTGTATTAAGAAAATCATGCACCAAGGAGTTCTCCCTAGAACCTAGATTAAGAAGATTAAGCTTTTAGCTTAAAAAAATAGTATAGTCGTCTAAGAAAAAATATTATTAAGAGGGATGCACTTCAAAAGGTTTAGCTACCAGATTTATCCTCAAAAGGAGGAAGGGTTTTTGTAGCAACTTACCTTTACACGAACTATGCTTGATATATATATATACAAGCACGAATACATATAGAATATATGTATAGAATATCCTTGATAAATTGTTTATCAACGAAAAAGCTAAATTCCTGTAACTACTAATGAGGAAGCCATAATTCCTAATTAGAGATATATTCTCAAGGAAGTTACTAGTTTATATATATATAAAAAACAACAGCAAGTTTTGAATATTAATGATAAAGGGAGCATATCTCCAAAATTGCTTTAAGTAACCAAAAGGAAACTTGTAAGCATGTTCTGCCACTTGTATCATTGGATTCCGAACAAGGTTAGTATTAAAGGAAATTTATTGGCATTCCAGGACAAGCTCCTAGCAATCAGGAACCACTGATTTCATGGGATTTTTCTGCAAGAAAAGATGGGGAAGCCGTTAGAGAGAAGATTTTTACCAGGGTATTTTATAGAGCGTTGTGAAGGGCACTGAAGGAAAAAAAAAGCCATGACTGGAAGGCCTATTGGGGAATAGTTTTTCCTTGAGAGGAAAAGATCTATGTTCTGCGTTTTTGAGAGGAGGAAGCTCTACGTTTAGAGCATGCGGATCTGTGATTTTGAGGAGGAGGCAACTCTACGTTAGAGAGTTTGCACCTCTGCGATTTGGAGAAGGAGGCATCTCTAGTGTTGAGAGCTTGCACCCCTACAATTTGGGGAAGGAGGAAGCTCTACGTTGAGTGTATGCATCTTTGCGATTTGGAGAGGGGGGCAGCGATAAATGGTGAGATACAAGGTTGAAAATTGGGCAACTCCGGTAGCCAAAGTTTCATCTAGGTGATGTTATTTCAATTCCAGGTTGAAATCTTCCTAGATCATGTTTTCTTCTTTGGGATTTAATTTACCCACACGGTTTTGCACTCTGCGTTTTGGTTGCATTTGGATCTAATATTTTGTTTGCAGTGGCTTACTGTCTTGGGAATTCCGATCTATATGATTGGGTACCTATGCACTGATAACAAGTTGTTTGACAGCCTCTCGTGTCTTCCGAACCTGGATTTTCATTTTGTTAGAAGTAGATTGTAAAATCTGAACTTGAATGATTTATTCCAAGACCTCGATTGTAAATCTTAGAAGTGGTGTATTGATTTAGAACTCATCCGATTTACTCCAAGCTACGATTGCATTTTACTTAGTATGGAGGGATTGAATTCTCACCTCTTGTCTCCAATGAACCGGCTAAAATTTTATATTCCTATAGGGTCTTTCATTATGAGCAATGGAGGATCCGATCGACATCATTTCGGTACGCGGTTGATATAGGGTCTTGCATGTTGTTTTCCCAAACATCTCCTGATTTGCAGAGAGATGTGTCCATATTTGTGGCGACGTTTGACCCTTGCGTGTTATGATAGTAGGAACAACGAGATTTATAAATTGTGGTTTACCTTTAAATCTAAGCCGATTGGAACTCCATATGTAAGACCTGCATTATGGACTGCATTTTAAATTATTAAATTGTAGGCGAAAAACTGCTCTTACCTCTCCCCTAATGACTATGTAAATTGCAAAGTATATTTTTACTTAGAAGTGTAAGACCCATATTTGGTGTCTGCGTTATTTATAACTGTTTTTATTCCCAAATATGTGACTCGGTGGAAAGCGTGAGCACCAAATCTGATTTGGAGTGAGTCAATTCTCGATCTTGGGTATCTCGAGTCTGCAACGAGTAGAATCCTTCATGATGTTAAAAGTTCGACATGTGGCCTCGACTCAATTTATTTATTCCTTGATTGTGCTTACCTCGCCGTGAAGGGATAAGTGTTTGATGGGTGAGTGAGACAAATTCCTTGGATGCCTGTGTATCGTAGGGTCATAGGTGTAATTGAATGTCTGAGTCTTGTGCAAGAAATCAGAGAAGAAATTATAGAGATTTTAGGAAGATTTTATCTTAAATCGATCGGACCAAATGCCTTTTGTTTATGGAATTATATTTATGTATGAATGTAAAGAAAGCACTGTCAATGAGACTTAGTTCATAATTGTTTAAATCTGAAATCATATTTGTTTATGCATTGGAATAAGGCTGGTTATAAAATTTAGTATTCTGGTTAGAACCTGCTAGTCTCATGTATCGATATGACCTTAATATTGGTTAGTATATTTGTTTAAATATGAATTCATATATGTATATGCATTGGAATAAGAGAGGTATTGAAAATCTAGTGTTTTGGTTAGAACCTTCTAGTCTCATGTATCAGTATGACCCTAGTATTGTTTAGCCTGGAAATACTCTCAGCAGGAGAGTGTGTATGGAAACATTGTTGTTACCGATTGTAACTATTTAATAAATAATGTCGCATGATGCGATTGTTTGGTGGACGTAACCCCAAGTTTGGGGTGAACCACGTACATTGGTGTCCCATTGCTTTTGTGCCTAAATGTTCTTTCTGCTTGTATTGTTTTGGTGTATTTATGGATTGTCATGCGACCTTATGAATGGATTTGTTCATATCATAGTAATTTTTAATCCGCACCTTAATATTGCTTCTGTAAGGTTATGAATGATGTCGGAACATGGAGACCCTTCAATTATTACTTGTAGATACTGTTTTTTACCAAACCATTATCTACGTGTTCAGAAGCAATCGAAATACTAATCATATTTGTAGATTCAGAAGCACATTACATGGATGATTTAAAGGATTAAATAAAAACCAAAATTGGTTTTACCCATTTTATCTAATTTCACAAACCAAGTACTTTGGGGACGTCACACTCAAGGTTCTGTTAACTCGAGTTTTCTATAAGGGACAAGCGCAAAACGCAAAAGAAACCAGAATGTGAGGTTTCGATTCCCCTAACCAACGCAATCACTAGAGGGTTATCCCCTTATATCTACAGCTATATGATTTCCTACCCAAACCCCATACGAACTAAGTCATATTAATGCCCACAGTACCTACTAGATTTAGATCTTATATGATACAAACAGAGGTTTATCAAACTTCATAAATAAGAATATAATTTTTCCTACAAAACCAATTATGATCTAAATATTTATTTAAGCCATTTCATTTGATAGCTTCAATCTCTAAGGTAAGGTAGAGGTTTAATATTTTACCAAATACATAATATGTATATGTTTTCGGATTACTAAATGAAACCTGTTTCAAGTTGGATAAAAAACATGTATGATCAAAATGCATACAGGGTTTTAAAATTGCAGAAGGGATTTCATTTACCACTATATATATGTACTTCTCCTCAAACATTAATGCATCTTAAAGTACATTTGTACAATCTTCATGTGGATGAAGAACTAAGAATCCCCTTCCAGATTGTTTTTGTAGCACTTTATATTTGTTTTCTATCAGGTTGCCAACTTGGAGAATATTTAGTGAGATGGATTTCCACCCTAGGCACATTAGAAATTGTAGCCAAATTCCTATATAAATTTTTAATGAACTTTATCAGTTTCGTGATGTATATACAGACATAGGTTTTACCATCCACCCTATAACCTTACACAATCCCATTCCGAACAAAACTTAGCATCGCTGAAGCAAAATACTGACCCTTTAACCAATTTGCTTGCCTTCTCAAGAATCATATGTAAATTTAGAGAAATCGTATTGGGTTTTTTTGTAGACCCAGAAATCGTTTGCTTCCTCCAGAAACATAAATAAATTCAGAGAAAAATTGTTTGCTTTCTCAAGGATCATAAATAAAATAAAAGCAAATCGTATTGGGTTTTGTAGACTTGGAAATCATTTGATTCCTCCAGAAACATAAATAAATTCAAAGAAAAATCGTTTGCTTTCTCAAGGATCATAAATAAAATCAAAGCAAATCATATTGGGTTTTCGAGACCTAGAAATAGTTTGATTCCTCTAGAAACATAAGTAAATTCAGAGAAAAATGTTTGCTTTCTCAAGGATCATAAAATCAAAGCAAATCGTGTTGGGTTTTGCAGACCTAGAAATCGTTTGCTTCCTCCGGAAACATAAATAAATTCAGAGAAAAATGTTTTCTTCCTCAAGGATCATAAATAAAATCAAAGCAAATTGTATTAGTTTTTTCAGACTTAGAAATCGTTTGCTGGAAATCCTTTGCTTCCTCCAGAAACACCAACTATCCTCCATCAAGGTAATAGGCTTTCTTTTCCCCATCACATGCAAAGAGAATTTTCCTCCCATGGAGCGCTTCTCTCAAGTAAGAACTTAGAGAGCATTTTCCTCCAACGGAGCGCTCTCTCAAGTAAGAAAGCAGAGAACATTTTCCTCCAACATTGGTGAAACTGCCGCGTTCTTCTTTCTGGTTGACAACCATTGCCCCTTATAATGCATGGATTCTTTTTTTCCTTTCCAAAATGCTAAGATGTTTCATCCCTTAAAGAGCACTGTGCTTCCACCAATCGCGGTGGTAGGTCAGCCCTTAATTTTGCCGGAAGGTAGTTAACTAGTGGCAGGTTTTCTGCCCAAATTAGTATTTGCTTTAAAGTATGATAAATAAGATATTCTTCTGACTACATACTCTAATTAATGGATTTACGTGGTTTGCACAAAAACAGTAACCCCCCCTTTTTTTTCTTCCACTTAACGGAAAAATAATAAACCTTTTAGTAATGGTTACTTTTTCCCATAATTAGCTGAGCATGGATTTATTTATCCTTTCAATATTTACTCATTACTTAATTAATGATTTTTTTCCAATAATCATTTAAATC
>LPNX010441410.1:15552-47682 GCA_001517045.1 Pseudotsuga menziesii | reverse complement strand
TATGAAATATTTGTGTGGTTTTATTAAGTTTTGTTTTGTCCATTATATGTCATATTTTGTGTCCCCTCTTAGACCATGGTTTAAGGATGAAATATAGGGTACCTATTAGGCCATAAAATTTATCATTGGGGTCTATAGGATATTTGTGAGGCTCCAAATCATCATGCATATGCTTCATAAGATATTGTTTCCTACAAGTGTGATTTGGTGTAAATGTCAAGGTTGATAAAACTAAGCATGATCCTTGGGGATCATTCCATAAGTAGAGGTTGGAATTGAAGGTATTGCGCCATAAAATTTAAAACTAATACTCATGGACAATGTATGGGATACTTAACCACCATGCAAACCTAGCAAAGCGTATGTGGCCCCACTCCCACCCCACCTTATCTGCATGGGACTCTTTTGCAATTCGTTAATGAATTTTTGTCCTCAAAATGTGGAGATGTTGGTGTTTCCTCTACAACCAAAGAAACTCCTACATCCCGTGACCTAAGATTTTCCATAGTGCAAAACAAAGATATCCGACAAAGTCTAACAAAGTACGCCACATGGCTTCGCAGTAGGTTAAATTAAAAATAATACTCAAATATGTGAGTTAAAGGTCATTTCACATAACAAACAAAATTGCTTTAAACTTTAATAGAAATTTGACAAAACTCAAAATAATTGTCGAAAATTGAACCAATTATTTTGAGCAATCCACCAATGCCATAAATTTTGAGCAGCTAACTGCTTTTTTCCTTGAGAGATGTTCGCTTATAATGCCAAAGATGTAAAAACATGTGATCCATTTCTTCAGAGTAACACTATGGGAATTATTGAAATGCTAGTTGCTTAATTCCATTTTAAACCAAGACCAAAATTTCGTTAAGAGTACAAAGAAAGTTAGATTTTGTGTTAAGATTGATATCCATTTCTTCTGCCTTGGATGTTCTTGGTAAAAATGAGGGTATGGATGGGGGGTTGTCCAAAACAATCTTGTAGGCTGAAATTTTGGTAGCACCATGATAGTTGGTATTGTACCACCTTTTTGCAAGGGGGGTGTAGGGGGGGTGGGGGAACTACTAAACCCAATGACCATATCATTCAATGTAAAACCCAATGGCTAACAATATTTTTATGGTCAACTCTGGGATGTGGGTGACTTCTCCAGATGTAAGTGACACGCCCTCCTTCGATCCGATCAATAGACGCGTGGCGACCATCATGTTAACATTAGCAGTTAAGGCATTTTTGAGAACCTTCATTGTCCTCCAAGAGTGGGAGCATAGCATTCTGTCATCTCCACACCTGCAACGTGGGGTGGCAAAGATTTGGTTCAATCCTAGCCTTCAAGGCTCTACATCGTTACTCATTTCTCATACTATGGTAGGGAGGGTGAAGGTTTTGAGCATCATGATGTGGTATATGGACATAAGGGTTTGGTTCTTCTCAGCTATGTGTACTCCTTGACTTGTTGAGAATCTGAAAAATCACAGTCCGTCTGCCACCCTGGAATGTATCCTACTAATTGTTAACATTCCCCAGCTTGATAATCTTTGGAAGGAGAAGCATAATAGGGTTAGCATGTCGCGGCAGCATGGAACTCTGAGGACAACCACCTCGGGTAGAGGAAAAGATCAACAAGGTTCTAGTTTTTAGGTGGTAGCAGACTATGGACCGCATATCTCTAACAGGGTTCGCCTCCTCATGGAATATTGGGAGAGCCATGTTGTAAATTAGAATCTTGCAACTGGTCAGGATGGTAGCCATATCAATCACTATTGGCTCATAAAGAACATGCTCTGTAAATTAATGGAGGATATTATTACCAATTGGGTTGATGCTAGAGACACGGTACCGACACTGAAGACTAGAATCTTAGAGATCGATGCTCAGCTCACAGTAATGGAGAGCTCATTTTCTTGGAAAGGAAACATGGGAATCTCAAGCCACAATGATCTAAATGGAGGAAGCCATGATCGGGGTGGTGGAGGAAGTGGTAGTGCCACGGGTGGCATGGTTTTTCCTAATTGAGGAGGTAGTGGCAGTGCAACTCGGTGCACCATCGTGCCTCCTCCTTCTATGACCTTCCCCATCCCCTCAACGGTGGAGCCATTATTCAATCATTTAAAGGAGATGGTATCCCAACAGCCTACTTTGTAGTAGCAATAGATTTAGATTCCTCCGGAATTCACCACCAACTCACCTAGCCAGTCACAAGAGGAAAGATGGGCTTGCCCCATAACTGAAGAAATTCCAGAGTGACCTCCTTGATGTCCAAGCTGTCCACATTTTTTTGGTTTTGCATATCATGTCAAGTGTTTTTTAATGGACTTTATTATCCATGCATGTGTCTATTTTCGGGCCTATGTCTATGTTTATTTTTGGTTCAATGCGTGTGTCTATTTCTGGGTCTAAGTCTATGTCTATTTCTGGGTCAATTCCTATGTCTTTTTTTGGGCTCTCGTCTTTATTTCTGTCAATTTACTATTGAATTATGTAACTATGCTTGTATATTGGCCTAGGCCTTTACTTTCAAAGTGGAATAGTACTGCTTCTGGCTCTCTTAGATGGCCATTTTTTGAGAGGTCGGGGTGGCAGCTTCACTTCCTAAGACCTCCTCTAGTCATGTTGACATCTGTAATTTTTGCCTCTATATTATAATAGAAGTAAGCAGCTTACAAAAAAAAAATTATTGTCAACACCTCACAAACTCTATTACTTGTTATTAACTCCAACATCTCATGTTTTGCAGTATCCATAAGTATTATGACATGTATCATCATTGTGGACATTGACGTTGTCATCATCATCATCATCAATGTAATATGGTACATCAACATCATCTTGATCATCATCCTCATTATCATCATCATCGTTAGCATTAAGTACATCATCAATGAAATCATCCTCATCATTGTCATTATGGTCACGCATATGCCATTAGTGTTCTTAATCACTCATCGACATTAGGATTCATGTAATTTAATTGTTAAGTTCATTTATATGTCGTTACAACCATTTCAATGATAATAGGATTGTTTAGATGTCATTATAGACATTTATTTGCCATTAGAATCAATTAGGATCCAAAAGTGATACCACATGCATAATCATCGTTGACATCCACATCCACATTGTCATCATCATCATACAATAAATCAACATCACTGTCATCATCGTAGTCATCATCAATATAATTGTGACAATAATGAGCAAGGAACCATACTACCTCAGAAGAATGGATGATATAGTCTCATACTTATCAAATCATATGTATACACTACATCATAATTATCGTAATGCATCATCGCCGTGTTGTTAGGGACAATCATATTCCATTAGGGTCTATCAAATGTTGTTGGGGACACTCAAATGCGATTAGAGCTATTTAGGTGACATTAAGCTAATTTTCCCCTCATTAGGATTCATCAACATCCAAAAGTGCCATGATTACGATCATTTAGGTGCCACTATGATAAATCAAGATCCAAAAGTACCATCACATAAATCATGATCATTGGCAATGACATTGATATATCTGCTATTATGTCGGACTTTTTTCCGAACACAATTCCTATCTCTAAACCTACTACAATTCATAGTGAGTTTCCTTTTTGAAATTTCTGGAATTATTCTAGGAGCTATACCTCGCACTATGTTGGATGTTTTGTAGGTGCAATTCATGGCTCTATACTTGACGCTATGTTGAATGTTTTTCTTGTCGACATTCATGGCACAATTTGTGTCTCTAACCATGGATTAATATATGGTGTTATGCTATTGAGGACGTTTTTTGGAGGCTATTCTTGTTGTTATATGGGATGCTTTCTGGACTCTAATTGGGACGTTAATTGGGATGCTAATTATCGTCCAAAATAGCGCCAAATTTTAAAAAGGTAAAATAATTGGGATTCTAATTGGGATTCTACTTGGGACGATAATTGGGATGCCAATTGGGACACTAATTGGGACGTTAATTGGGATGCTAATTAGCATCCAAAATGGTGACAACTTTTAAAAAGGGACACTAATTGGGATGTTAATTGGAAAGGTAATTGGGATTCTAATGGGGATGCTAATTGGGACGTTAATTGGGATGCTAATTAGCGTCCAAAATAATGCCAACTTTTAAAAAGGGACGCTAATTGGGATGCTAAATGGGACACTAATTGGGATGCTAATTGTTATGTTAATTGGGACGCTAATAAGGATGCTAATTGGGATGCTAATTAGCATCCCAAATAGCGCCATCTTTTAAAAAGAGACGTAAATAATGCCATTAAAACCGCCATCTCGTGGAAAAGCATCCACTTTGTCCAAAAAATGACAAAAAATACACTGAAAGTGATAGTGGACGCTAAAAACGAAGCTAAAAGAGACGTTAATCATAGTTTTTTGTTGTAGTGTATGCTCCATCTTCCCATCTGTTTATGGGTGATAACTAGTGCTGAAATTTATTTTGGTCTCTAATTCAGCAAAAAAGGGTTTTTGAAAATTTGACGTCAATTTAACATCTCTCTTGGAGATCACCATTTTTGGTACTCTCTGTAATCTGTATATTTCCTTCAAAAATATCTCTCCAATATTCACAACCCTATGAGTCGACTTTACAAGTATAAAATGTGTAAATTTACACAACATAACTAATACATCTTAATGAAAGGTGTCTTTCAACTTTCTTTTATTCAACATTTAATTGATATGGTTATTTGTTATCTAGGTCCATGTGTTCAACTAATTGATAGATAATTTCTTCTTCTTTGATCTCACTGAGTGTTGAGCCCAACTAAATTTAGAGATTCATGATAAATAATCAAGAGCTCTTAATGAGATCACCTACCATGTGCTTGATATACAAAAAATATTTTCCAAAGCTTCAATTTGTCTCTTTCTCTAGATGAATGGATATAATACCACTACATTCTAAATTTTGAAATTTTGTGCATTACTGTGAACTAGGATTATCAATAAAATATGATTATGGAAAATGTACTATGTAAACTACTATGTACTAAGGTTTTTAGTAGAAGATATTTTCCAAAGGGACCGAGATAATAGTTGAGGCGTCCTTATTTAAGCTAACAACAATATTATTATTAAATGACAAAAATGAAACACCACATCCCTTAAAATTGAGTGTTACCTAGTTTGAGGAGTCATTCTAGCAACAAAAAAAAAACATATTTCACGATGCCATAGGATTTAAACTTATGAGTTTGAATTAATAAATTAAATAACCAATAGCATGTTGGTTCCTTACAATAGAATCACTCAACATATGTTTACTCTTTCAATACCTTGAAACAAGATAAATTAGTTCTTCATATCATTAATTTTATTCAAAATCTAAAGTTTTAGGGTTTTGACATATAAAAGTGTGTTGTATAGAACTTCCTCTTCTTTTTTTGTCCTCGCCCGAGGGGATATATATGAATCGCTCAAGGCGATTATTTGAAGTAATTTGTTGCAACTTTAACAAAATCATATCATTTTTGCTATAGTTTGTATTAATTTTTTTTGGGAATTATTTAAATATTGATTTATTTTCCTTTTTATTGGTTTATAAAGGTGACGTAGGCATGGGACTTTGTGCCCCAAGACACGGCGGTGGGCTAACGTCAGCAGCATTAATCGGTTAGGTATATTAATCTTCAACATTTTAAAGTTTTTTGACAGGCGTCCATGAATTGCATTGTCCAAAGAAATTTGTAAGTGAATATATTCTTAATGTTTTTGTACTTACCCGTCTTATTGTGAAATTAACTTTTTACTTCAAATGTTGTGACATCTCAGTTCTGCCCACTGCTCTCTCTGACATCTTTGAAATATGGTGCTCTCTCTGACATCTTTGAAACCTGGTGCACCTTCCAGCTGACCTATAAGGATCCTAGGGCCTATCTGCATGCATCAGGAGCGTGGATATTTGCATGCATTTGTGTGGCATGCCTCGGGAGCCTGGATATTTGCATGCATGCATTTGTCTCAATGCATGTATCTTCTAGCTGTAACACAAACACTCCATCTGGTATAATGTCTTCGACCTGGTGTGTTACAGATTGGGTATAAACTGTAGTTATGCTTCATCTAAAGTTCTAGGATTCCCATTCAGAAGTGCATCATGAATCCTTTTCGATAGATGAGCAAGCAAGAATAAAAACCCACTGTAATGGAAAACAGTCAGGCTTGAAGGCTCATGGAGAGATGATAAAATAAGTGCCAGTAACATACCAAAATGAGGCGCCCATACCAAAACGAACAAAAGTAAGTATGGCTTACAGTTACTACTGTATTGTACTAATTCGATCTCCATTTTCTGACATTTTTAAATATAAATTAGAGATTAAGTGCCATCCAGCTCATGCTGTGCACACTTCAGGTTCCACTGCAATATGTGTTTGGCTATTTATGTATAAAAAGACAGGCATCTATAATGACTAGTAAAGTTCGGCCATCCTCGCATTGAAGGATTAATAATGGCAGCAACCCAAAAAATGTTTGTTATGCTGGTTTTTTGTGTGATAGTTATGCAGGTAAGTTTGTTTGATTAAGGATTGTATAATCTTGATAATAGTACAAATCAGGTTTATTGAAAATAGTTATCTGTTACTGTGAAGCAGGGTTTTGCCTTGGAGATAATACAACCTCAATTGTGCAAACAGGTATGCTATTCATTATTGAGATTATGATACTGTGTAAGATTGAATGGGATTATGATACTGTATTCATTATGAGATTATGATAGTGTGTGGAAGATTGAATGGGAGTCATATAATTAATGGAGACAGTATTGGTTTTTGTTTTTCTTGATCAGCGATATATTTTTATACTTGGTTCCATGAAATGCAATAGATGCCACAAATAGCATAGACTGCCCAACGCTATGTGATGGGCGGTGCGCGTTGGATGGAGTGGCGAGCAGATGCCTTCAGTTATACCTTAAATGCTTCCTGACTATTATATCTGAGCCAATCCACTAAGTGAATATGCCTCAGAAGTGAACAATGATATCATAATAATATTCTCTTTTAAGATTGGGTTCCCCTAGAAAAAAGAAAATGATAGAAACTTTTAGAATTCAAATGATATAAGCATTTAGAATTGAAATGACCATCTAATGTTTAAAAATTGAAGGTTTGTTAATGATAGAAACATTTAGAATTCAAAGGATATAAACGTTTACAATTGAAATGATCGTGTAATGTTTTGTTCCTAGCATGTGGCATGATCGTTAAAGGATAATTAAATCAACGAGGAATGAATTGTATTTGTTATTTTCCACATTATATATTATGTTATCCACTTACATAACAAAATGCACTGCAATAATGTTTATGGTGTAACACCCTCCTGGGAAGTTTATTTACGAAGCATTGGTAGAGAATTCCATCATAGTTGTAGGCAATTATGGTTATTATAATTATTATTAATGAACTATTATTTGTTGGGTAAGTGAGGCGCGGTAAGTACATATCGGTAAAAATGGGTGATTCAGTGGTCCAGCAGAATAAATTGAGGATAATTAGATGCTCCTTCAAGTTCCTTCATTGGAAGAGGTTAAAGAGACCATTTTTCTCAATGTCTGGTAGTAGTGCACCCGGTCGTGATGGCTTTACTCGCCTTTTACTCATTGCTGGCACATTGTGGCTTGTACACAAGGGTGTAGGTAGGTATGCATTCCAAGAGTCACACAAGTTAAATTATGATGAAAAAGCGAGTAAACAATGGAATATCCGTGTCTAGTGTGACAGAAAAACCTGCATGCAACTTCATCCATAATTGTCAGTGAATAAATAAGGGTTTGAGAAAGTGTTGGGCAATTTAAAAAAAATTAGAATTTAAATTAAGGTTTATAAACTTCTCCAATAAACTCATATTTACATATATGAATTCTCTTCTTGGTGCTTTATATACCATCACCATCTTCATTCCTTTTCTTATTCTGCACTGACTTTTGTAGTGTACTTTATGCAATCCATGATATAGCCTGAAATATCAATGAAAAACAATAATATGGAAAAACAATACTTCTTTGGGAGATTTTTGAGTGCTCTACTTCTGCTTTGTGTTTTGCTTATTTTTCCATGTGGGTGGGCATCATATGGGCTACAATGCGACCCCATTGCTGAAGAATGTGATCTCGTTAACAATTTCAAGCTATTGACATGAGACCGAAAATCAAGCTAATTGCAAAATGGTTCATGTCACTAATTATAATAAGAACCAATATTTCATTCGTGTGTAATAATTAAATTATGTCATATATATCAAGTGGAAAGATAATTAATGTCACGAATTAACCAATAAAGCTAAATATAGGGTTAAAGCTATGTGCCATATTGGTCCCTCTAGTGATAACTTGGTAATGTCATATTATTATATCCCACCTATTATTATATATAATTAAAATGCTAACAATTAAAACACTAAAATGAAAGAAGAGGAGAAATAATGATTATATGTAACAAATTATCCTATGGGAATAGGAATTTATGATTAATTGTTACATAATGGAGATCAATATAATTATTGGGGTTTTGAGTTCCACCATAAGAACAAGTGACAAATTGATTTTTCTAGGTGTATCAATGCAAGGTTAAGTTTTTTCCTCATTGATTATATGATATATATAAAAAAAACATTCAAGTTTATTAATGTGTCTTGTACCCTCCCAATCATCCTCATTGTCAAATTTTGATATATCAAATTTTATTGTGTGTAAAATCACCAAAGGTACCCATGTTGGATGGATGATGTGGTGGAGAAAAAGAAAAGTGTGAGTTTGGGCTACTTACCCCTATATTCCTTCTTTTCATTGATTCGACACCACCATCGAGCTAGTCATGGTTCTTTCCCCACTCATTCATTTTGTGCTCTACACTCTTCAAGTCCAATTCCACACATATTATGTAGAAAAAAACAAGCTTCCTTTTGTCTCTACCTGATCAACGTATCAACCCACTTTATCCCTAATGGCTTTAAGGGTGATTTCATCCCATAATATTGAAAGGAAGATGTGGCAACCTAACCCACATAGGAACCATTGCGATCTCCTCTTTTGGATTGAAGTCAATAGACCAATTAGAAAGAAATAGACCCTTATATCCCATGAAATAAGGTATGAAGTAAGAGATTAGGTCTTGCTGGACCTACCTATTTTGAAAATTAAACACATAATATCCTCGACCACAAGCAAAAGAGAAACACTAAACTTGAATCTTGGGATCCCAATCCTCTATTACCCATGATTCTACAAGTTTTGGACTCGGCCAAAGGCCTGTAGATTTTCCAATCAATGTGCACTTAACCAAAGTAAGGCTTTTTTTTTCCTTGGCTTAGGCATCCAAGGTTCCAATTGGGGGATTGCATCCATCCTCTTCATGAATCTATTTCGCACAAGTTGAGTTCCTTTGGGAAGCTTCAAAGAGAGTACCAATGAATTAAACACTTCCTGTTAGATTTTTATCCATTAGACAGTATTATATTAGGACTTATTTGAGAGAATATGGAGGTTTTTGTAGAATAACTTCAACTTAAATGGGTCTTGTGTAAATGCCGATATTGGAGGGTTCTATAATAGCTTCAGCTTCAACAAATTCTGTAGCAATTTCAACTTCAATGGAATATGTAGCAATATTGACTCTAGTTGTATTGTAGCAACATCAATTCCAACTTGATCCATAGAAACATCTTCGAATCCTCTATATATATCATTAACACCACCTTCATGCAATGCAAAAGGTGGGTGTGTTGCTACTGTTGTACTACATACTAGGAAAATAAAAGTATCCATGTTTAGTGTGGGCATCCAATGTTCCTTTCATTACTACACAACACTCAATTTATGGCATGGCCCTTTAAATAAATTTAATTTAACTTTATCTTATTACTTTTAGCTTGTGTTTTTTTTTTCAATTTTATAAATTTAATATTTGTTACTTTTATAATTTTTATTTTAAGTGTAAGATTTTTCTCATTAAAAATATTTTCATAATACTATTATAATTATTTAAATAAATTTAAAAAAATTTCGTCATCACTTATTGGATTCTAGTGATCTGCATGATTCCTAATTAATTAATTCTTGAAAAATAATCAAATAATTAACTAGATTTGAGTTGATTTTGATGACATGAGATCTGCTACATCTCCTCAAGCGTTGACCTCTTTCCATACAATCTCGGATATGGTTGTCACTTGTTTATCTGATCACCACCTCATCCTTTCATTGCTAATGTTTGATCTTCTAATCTAGAGAGCTAATGTTTGACCTTCTAATCTAGAGTACTCTCTTAATTTCACCATCACAAGTTGTCTCTATTCAATCTGCTGCTACATATATGTTGTTTACATTATCAAGCCAAGAAAACATGCTCAATTCCTGCATCTAAAATCGATTCCTTCATCTAAAACTCGAAGAAGAATGATAGAAAATTTCTTTCACTGCTAATGTTTGACCTTCGAATATGGAGTACTCTGTTAATTTCACCATCACAAGTTGTCTCTATTCAATCTGATATATATAATGTGGAGGACCCATAAAACTAAAATATAGCTTATGCTCTCTGAGGATAAATCACATCTACCAAGTACCAAAGGGATATGATCAGCAATCTAAAAGAGGCCGCTCCATGAGCAGCTAGTCAATAATCGAAATGAGGAGTAAGCTCCTCCGTCCAAACTCAAAAGAGCTGAAAAAGAGTCCTGCGAGATCAACTGATCGTCCATATATTTAGAGTAACAACCATAACCCTGAGCAAAGGTGAGAGCAGTTTTAGATAGTCAGTCAGCAATCCGATTGTGTTCTCGGTAGATGTGAATGTAAGACAGATCCTGAAAGCTGTTGGACAGTTTTTTTGTCTCCCGACACCAGTGAAAGAGATCTGGTGGGGAGAGAGCAGTTAAACCCTTAGCCCATTTGACAATGACTTGAGAGTCATAGTATATATGGGAAAGGGGGAGCCCTATCATATGGGAGGAATGCAGCAGGGCCCACAGGCCCATTAATTCCGCTTTAGTGACAACATAGACCTTCATATATCACCAAAAACAACTATAGACTATATACATACACATTACAAGGAGATCATATAAGTAGGAGTCAATAGGTCTTGAATTGAAGATAGGAAAGTGTTTTGAAATTTAATTAATAATGATCTTGACTTATAGTTCTGAAGATGCTTAGAACATTCACAAAGAGAGACCATCTAGATTTTGATCATCATTGACTCCAACAACTCAATCCAAACATCCAAATTTTTTATATCCAAGAAAGAAACAACAATTACTAACATTTAATTTGAATATACTTTAAGGCTTTAGCTATGGGTGTATCATAATCTAAGAGGTGGGTTGAACTTCTACGACATGCTATAAAATAAATCTAATTATCAGGTTCTATGGATCTAGATCCATGGTAAGCATCAACAACATTTCAATCAACAATTTTGATTGGGACTTATTAGAGGTAGGATTAGGGATGATTTTAAGGAACCATACTTATTTAAAAGTATATAAATGTTGGCGAATATTACCAATTCTTAAAACACCAACTATAAAATGATTAGCGATATTTTTAAAAAAATATTTTAATTTCCAAGGATTTTATATCATTTATATAATAATTTGGCGATTTTTGGTGTGAAAAAATTTTACCCCATCGAAATTGGGCGAAACAGGGCTTCAAAAAATGCAAAATGGCGAATTTTTTTTGGGAGAAAAAAATGGAAAAATAGCCCACTAGGCTAAAATTCGCCCCTAAAATCATCCCTGGGTAGGATAGTGTGCTTTATTACTTGCTCAAGCTATGACATGAGGCTATTTCTCCTTTCTACAATTTGGACAAGCAATATGTTCAAACTTCAATTTTAGAACTTCAATGAGTTCCTTTCTATATGTAATAAGTTCTCACAAGAAAATTCTATGTTTATGCAAGGTAATTCTAGTGGTTTCGTTTCATATATACACCATGGGATCTACACCATCAAACTAACCACATTTCAATTTCAATGTTTTATTGATGACTTTTTTTAGATATCAATACATTTATAAGATATTATAAACTAGTGAAACTCTTGTAATAACCATCTAGTATGTTTATGTGGACTCTAGGTATTTGAATTGGTTCTCTTGTCACTCAAAGTTTATATTCTTCAATGTCCATATATATACTAGTAATATTTATCTTAATTTGTAATAAATTTTCTTAGACATACAACAATAATAGACACCATTTTAAAATAATATTTTTTAATAAAAAATAAATATATCAAACTTTAATTTAAAATTTTTCTTATTATATCTTAAGTTATGAAAAAGGTTTTCTTATTTTTTAGGATATAATTTATTTTAATAAATATATACTTTACACCAACCAAATTTTTTAAAATCTTTACATGTTTAATCTTTTTATCTTATTTTTATAAATTTTATATTTTAATAGTAAAAATATCAAATCAACAACAGCAAAAAAACTCCTTCAAATTAGTCCTAAAGCTGGTGGCAATGTCAATGTGGGGGACATTGCCACCAGGTGGCTCTTGTTTAATTATCCATTCATTGAATATCATTGTTTGATAATCCATATGACATCTTAATTGATTCAAAATGCTTCTACCTTTACCAGAATTATATGGCATTATAAGGAGCCTTCAGTTCATATATATATATTTTTTCATTAAATTTAAGAATAACGACATCCTTCAATAAAGCATATGACCTTGCACAATTAGGGTCATAAAGTTTTACGACTTTCAAGAAAAACCCTCAAATCTTATTACAAATCTATAAGTCACCCATAAAATTAATTTTCCAGCCGACAAACTAAAAAGCGGTACACTAAATAACTAATATATATATAAAATATAAACTAACACAACCAACAAGTCTTTAGGACAGGAGTTCGAGTATGATCTTCGGAGCATAACAATCTTCAGATATTGGTTCGTGGAGATTTTGTGATTAAATTCAGTAAGCGGTGCCCAACAAAACAATGACAAGAAGTGAAGAGAATAAGAATGCAGCCAGAGATGGGGAATATAAATCCCCTCCTCAACCGGAAGCAAACGATTATGCAAGGAGAGATGAGTCTGAACCAGTAGGACCAATGATCGAAACTAGGGAATCCACCGCATCCCATGAAGAACCATCGACAACGAAGGCATTCAGATTGATCCGATCGGATGCAGAGCAACGGAAAAAGATAGCTGACGTTTTACGAAAGGGAGAACCATATAAAAACTTTGCGCGGAGACTTTTGGATTCTAAAGGGGAATTTAGTGAAGAACAGGTAGACACGATCGTCAAGCAGGTCTATGGTATTGAATACAACAAGCCTCCTTTTACATTTGAAGAGAAAATGCCAGGACGAATGCTCGATTCTAATAAATGGAAAAGGACCCGTGTACATGAGATAGTCGATGGTATGCCATATCCTTATGAAGCAAAGGAACCCAGAACGATTACTGGGAAAACCTATAACATTGAAAATAGCTCCCAGCGCTCTGCATCGAATCCCTGCAATACAGGTAAGCAGGTTATAACCCGCCCTTCGAAGGAAAAATACGGTTATCTACCACAGTTTCACCAGGAACTAGAGAGTTATATGCCTGGTTTTTTTGGGAATAGTGAAGAAATCGAAGACTTTTTAGTTGGGGGTAAGGGGAAGCTGGAAGAAATCCATAGTGAAGGGCGTTCTGATCTCGTTGCTTGTAGTTCGGGCAAAACAAATGAGAACGATGTTGATTCTCATCCCAGTGCTGGTAGCTCGGGAAAAACCCATGACAAAGAAATCGATGCCTCAGTCTCGTACCCGGGGCATAGCTCTCTTCATAAAAAGAAGAAGGTATTCTCCTTATGGGATGTTGATATTTATAAAGAGGACTTTCCAAATAGTGCTGAGGATACGCAATGAAAAACAACAGTGTTCGAAGAGGCACTTGTCAAAGTTACATTTTTGTATCCTTTACTGGTTCAATTAGGTGACACCAACTAGCAAGATGTAAACAGGTGAACTTAGGTTTCTAATTAAAATATTTGTTCTTATATTAAATCCAGATATTTGTCTTTTAGCTTAAGCAGTTTTTCATATGTTTTAGGAGATTGTACAGAAGAAGCATTAGATTTTTAATGTTAAGAATTGTGCTTAGGATTCAACCACCAGGTTGAAGCAAAACTGTCCATTTGCAACTCAAAACACTCAAATACATATGAATTCTGTTATTATTCAGAATATCTTTGGTACTACTTGTAGGTACATTTATCAATCATTTTCATTTATTAATTATTCTATAATTCAATAAAATAGATTTCACAAAATTCAATAAAAAAACTTGTAAGCTAAATCATTAAACAAAATTCTTTTTAAAAAGTAAGATAAATTATTAATAACATAATATAAGATAAATAATTCTTTTTTAAAAATAAGATAATATATAACCAATAAACATATTTATTTCATTATTGACAAATACATTAACAAAAATAATTAAATTACTATTGATAGTCTATACTATTGCTCAACTACCAACACTCAGCAATCTAATACAATCTAATAGCAAAACATATTAGTGGAAAACCAACACTCAACAATCCACTAAAGATAGCCAAGCCTAAGAGTATTGTATGATCTATTGATTTTAGTTGTAAGTAAAATAAATAATGATAATATACTGTAGTTTTTATTTAAACAAAACAAAATTAAAATATATTTTTAAATACATTGAATTAATGAGTAAACATGACACAATTTACTAAGAGGTAGACATAAGGAAACATAGAGTTGAATTTCACGAATATCAATGCAAAAACGATTTCTAAATAATAATAACAAAATATAGTTTAATCATTTCTTCTTAACTACCATTCAAGCATGAATATAACAACATTAAACATAACTAAGAGCTGAATATTTAAGACACATACTTTTTACAATACTAGACTGTTTAAAAATAAAGGGTTTAATTTAGAAAAAAAAATCATAAAATTATCTTAAAATGAATTGCTATTTCTTTTTTTTTTATTCTCAAGACACAAGACTTATCATTGATTTATAACTATTTAATAATTTAGCGATTCTCATGGGAATCCTCACTTCAGTTTTTTTTAAAATCGTCATTTATAGTTATTGAAAATCCAATTTAAGAACTATTTTTTTTTAAAGTTGAAAATCAGAACTAGAGTCCTCCCATAAATCCTGGAATGTAAAAAATAATTTATGCAAATTAGAGAAAACTAAGATGATTAATGAATACATTAAATGTTACTGTTATTCCCTCCCGGCAAAGAATTGTGAAATAACTATAGTTTTTGTAACAATATAGTGATAATTACAGTTTCTATTGATATGGTCATATCAAATTTCTCCAAAGTTTTACCATACAACCTCGTGAGAAGTCACTTTTTCATTTTTGTCGGTGGGTTAATATGATGCATTTATGGCAACCTTCTCTCTGACCTCTTTGCCTCCTTGTGCCTGTTCAAACACTCAAGATTAAAGCTTAGTTATTTGGATTTAGCATCAGTTTGTCACCTTCAAGCCTGGCGTAGCTATCTACATGCAGTCGTGTCACCTTTAGAGCTCACAGCATGACTATTTGCATGCAAATGTGTCTGGCATCTCTTCACAACGATTTAAAGTATCTGATGTATTTGGCCGTCCGGGGAAGCCCAATGACTCTTCATTTTCTTTAATTATTTCAATGGATTGACGTTAAAATACCATGGAACCGAACATATAATTTTGGCACCCCTACACAGAATCTGGCTTCATCTGCATAGGCATGTAGAGTGCCTCCTGTTTTTAAATTTAAATTTAATGGCCATCGCCTCCCTTTATCAACGGGTAGTGCAAATGGCTATGAAGGTTATCGTGCCCTCTGGTGGGTAATTGCTAGTACTTTTGTGCCTAAGAATACCAACTCTAGATTTACGAGATGGGTCAATGAGGGTTTAACTAGATGACTTTGATTTTTTTGGGTTATTATTTGATTTCATTTCTTGATTGATTGTGTAAAAATCTTGTTTACATGTACCGAACATATTTTCTAATTATAGAGGTACACCACATGGTGTCATTTTCTTTTAAAGAGAATACATATGAATTTGACTATGCCCTCCGCATTGTTAGCAAGGTTGATTTCTATTTTCCTTAAAATTTGGAGCGATTTATTTTCTAAGAGAGTCTATATGAATTTGACTGTGTTGTCTTAGAAACGTTCTTTTTTTTTTCTGTGAAATATGAGAAAACAATTTATTTTGCAAGAGTCTCCAATGCAAAGGAGTTATCAAACCACTGGTCCTGAAGTAGAGGTATGACTATGCGGTCATTGTTTAGGGATGTTTAATTATTAATGTTTTATGGTACACTGTACTGTATGCATGTAACTCACTATGTTGTATGCATGTAATTGACTACAACTCTAATAAACTTCTCCAAACTTCAAATAAACTGCTCTATGTTAATAATCTTGGGTAGTCTATATAAATATTAATGAGGTTTTATAAACAAGGTGATTAAAAAGTTTTTTGGGAGGTTACTATGTTGTTTAAACTTTATATGTATTTGTTAATTGTATAGCCAGTGATCCCAAAAATCAATTCTTTTTATTTAGAATTCTCATCTTGTTGTAAAAGGGCACTTTTTTTTTTTTAAGATTTCTTTAGATCTACACAGATCTGGTAATATTCATTCTTGAATTGTAAATTTTTTGGAAAAAATTATTCGAAGTTGAAGTTAGATCTGTAAAGTGAGTTGCCAAAGTATTTTTTTTGGCCCGTGTTGAATAAATCTTAGTCTTCTTTATACTACAATTTTTTTTCTAAGTTTTTGGTTACAGCGCCCTCCATTGTGGTGTTTCCAAAGATCTCAGTGTTTGAAGATATGTAAACTGCATCTGGTGCTCCAGGAATTAACAAATTCCCTTCTCTTGTTGTGGAACACAATTGCACACATCCGGTGAAAGAGATCAACCCCATGTGACTTCCAATCGGTGTTTCCCAATGCATCAGTTGATTCAATCCATTCATACTAATTCTTTGCGATCAACATATGAATTCTCTCAGCCATCACAAAACAGGGACGAAATCTTTGCAATCAGTATGAAATTTTATGTTTACACTGCAATTAGCTATCCAACCATATAGACAGTCATCCAATATAATAAGTGTGATTCAATCCAAAAAAACCTTAACAAAAAAACATTCACACGATCACTTTGAGATATGAGGTCTATCGCCGATATGGACGATCGATTTGATTGCCAAAAACAAAACAACATGTTACAACCCTGGCTCAACGGTCAATTTTTTGTGTTTCGTCGTTTACTTAGGGTTACAATGTTGTGTGCATCCACGAAAAAAACGAGGTCATTCACGCGCTATACTTTTACGCTTCAGTATTTGAAGCGTCGTTTGAAGTTCAATATCATCACAAAAATACTAGGAAAGAATCAGAAGCCATTATATCCCAGCCTCAACCTCAACTCATGGAAAATAATAATGGTAATGGTAATGAAACCAACGGAGGATCAGATGCTCATCCGCAACATATATAAGATAATGAAAAACATAACGATTTAGAACCTGTCATTATAAAGGATAATGAAAAACAAAACGATATAGAACCTGTCATTAAAGTTTATGACGTTGAATCTGATCCTCAACATCAACCTATTGAAGAAAATGAAAAAATTGCAAACTAGAATCTACGATTAATGTTTCTGCAACTAATGATGGAGTTTTTACTTTTAAGGCAATTCCTTCGAAGGATACAACTGTTGGAGTAGGCAAAAGAATCCATGGAAGTTGGAACAGATGACACCGCAATTGAAAACAAATAGTGTAACACAGGCGGCAACCCACACTAGAAGGCTAGCTCCAAATTCGACTAAAACCCTAAATGTAAACCCTAGGGCACACATTATCCACGATACACGTTATTTCGGTGGTTCGAACTTTGCAGTTTTAAGGTTTGTAAAAAGTTTCAAAATTTTGGGGTTAAAGTTGTTCAGGGACATAATTTTTACTCCCATGGTTAAGCTGATAGGCCTATATATCTTAGAATTTTGGGGTGGACTAAGTGTACTGTCCAGATTGATTCTATGGGCGTGGTCCAAGATTAAACCAGAAATGAAAGTGTACAGTGGATATTGATTCTATCAGTTTCCTTCAAAAATAATAATTAATAATTTAAAAAAATAGAAAATAATTTAATTAACATGTGATAAGTATAGTTAGTGATAGTTTTAAAAATTAAAATTAATCTTCAACTATTCACATATATAACTACTAGCTTAACTCCATCAATTATTAGATACACCTATTAGCTTAACTCCAATGATTCTAGAACTATTAGCTTAACTTCAACTCTAATCAAAGTTATATTGGATAACTATTAGCTTAACTATTATATGCAACTATTAGCTTAAGTCCAATGATTCTACAACTATTAGCTTAAATTCAACTTTAATTACTTACTACTTAGTCCAACTACATTTAGCATCTAGGAGCCTAGCTAATGTGCAGTCATGTAAGAGTTGAAATCCTAATTAAATAGTTCGAACTCTTAATAAATTCCTCTGAACTCGTGTGATAACCGCACTTGGTGGCATCCTACTCGTGTGATAACCGCACTTAGTGGCATCGTATTGTGCAAGTAATGTGACACTTGAACTCCACCTACCAATTGAGAGTCCACCTAATGTGCATAAGGCTTAGTCGAACTCCATTTGGAAGCTAGAATTTAGGATAACTCATAGTTCTTTTATTAACTACAATAGATTTATATTAGCTTAACTATTAGATACAACTATTAGCTTAACTTCAACTCTAATTACTTACGGCTTAGTGCAACTCTAATTACTTACGGCTTAGTGCAAGTGCATTTGGCATCTAGGAGTCTAGCTAATGTGCAATCAAGTAGGAGTCGAACTCCTAATAAATTCCTTTGAACTAATGTGGCATGGTATTGTGCAACTCATGAGACCCTCGAACTCTACCTACCAATTGGGAGTCTAGTTAATGTGCATAAGGCTTAGTCGAACTCCATTTGGAAGCTAGAAGTCATGATAACTCAAAGATCTTTTATTATCTACATTAGATTTATATTAACTCTTAAATTAACAATTTATCGTTTGAACTCCTAATAAACAATTATAAAAAAATAAAATATAGCTCATGTGATAAGTGCAATTTGTGATAGTTGGAAAAAAAAAATAGCTCGTGTGAAAAGTGAACTTAATGGCATGGTAATGTGTAGTCCATGTGACAGTTGAAATCCCTCTCGCAGCTCTAAGTCGAGTTAATTAGTCAAACTGCATTTTACAATTGGAAGTTGAGGTAACGTACACTTTGTGTGATAGTAGAATTCCTAATAAAATCCTTTGAACTCCTAATAAATTCCTCTTAAATCATGTGATAACTACACTTAGTGGGAGGGTAATGTGCAACTCATGTGACACTCGAACCCCACCTACCAATTGGGAGTCAAGTTAATGTGCATAAGGCTTAGTCCAACTCCATTTGGAAGCTAGAAGTCACGATAACTCGAAGCTCTTTTATTAATTACAATTGATTTATTTTAACTTTTAAATTAACTATTAAATACAACTATTAGCTTAACTCCAATGATGATACAACTATGAGCTTAACTACCACAACTTAAGTGGTTGTTATGTTAGATTATCTATTAGATACAAGTAATTGACACATTCTTTAGAAATTTTTTTTTAAGTATTAGGTTAAGTCCAATTATGATACAACTTTAACTTAACTTTAACTCTAATCACAATTATATTGGATAACTATTAGATTAACTCCAATCATGACATAACTATCAAATTAACTCCACTCGTGATATTCCTCTTGGCGTATTCCAAACATATTAATATTATTAATATGGTTGTTGCTAGTTTAAGAGAAAGTGAATTATGGATTTTGATTATTTTTTATTTATTTTTTAAATTAATATATATATGTGTGTGTGTGTGTGTGTGTGTGAGGGAGGTGTAGTTTACATGGGTGGTGTTAGAGGTTGTGTGAGATTCCATCTCATCCATAGAGATTGTACATAGCCTGGTGGGTAGAAGCGGGTTCTCAATGCGTTAGAAAGTTGAGCCCAAGTTCCGATGGGTGTGAAGGACGAAGTTCCTCGAGTAGTTCCAAGTTCCACCACGAATGTGGTCTTTTATTTCTCAGTGTCCCACCAGGTTTGTGCAAGGCGTTTAAGTTGTAAGGAGGCAATTTGAAGCTTTCTCTCGTGAGTGAGTCCTATGCATGTGTTAAAGTAGGTGGAGAGGCTACGGATCCATGAATCAACAGCTTCTCCATTGGTTTTTCCAACAAACTTAGGGAGTTGTAATCTAGTGTCCAATCAGAATGGGTCTGGATTGGTTTTTTGTTGCATCCTCAACAACTCATTGAGTACAGAACCAAGATCTTGGACTGGATTTGAAGTATTGGAATCCGATTCTACTGCCAAGGGAACTCTTCAAGGAGGCATGGTGAGGCCAACTAAAGATCACAACCATCCTAGGTGTTAAAAAAAAACCTAAAATAGAGCAAACGAGTTGTAGGTCTAGAGGGAGAGATCTGTATTGTTTTAGATGTGTGAACCTCCTCTCTATTGTAGCTAGGATCTGTGCACCCTTGGGGCTATGAGATCTATGTATTCACTTGCATTCATCAACCTCGAGGCTGGTGAAATCTTGAATGTTTCATTAAAAATACCCATTTTTTTTTTTGTTGGAGCCCATAGTCAAGATGTTCAGGCTCTGATACCATTTGATCTGCCGCACACATATCTTCTAGGGTGCGATCAATGAAGCGTAGGATGAACTTGCACTGTTCCACCTGAATACAGTGCTCAGCTCTAGGAGATGCGCAGAAGTGAAAGGGAGTGCGCAGGAGGTGTAGATATGTGTGCCCTAAATGTGAGGAGGTGCTCACAATGCAGGATGATGAAGGACGAGCTATGCTCATTTTCCAATGAAGTTTGGATATTTCAGCAAGAGCATAGCATCACTTTGTCCTGCTCCTACTTGCTCAGCAGATTCCGGCAAGATGAAGGAAATCTCTAGTGAGAGAGAGAGAGCCTGTGGGGAAGGCTAGCTCTTTGTATGCGAGGAAATCACGGATGGATTGAAAGACCAGAGGCTGCCATGAATGAGGTTCCCTCGCTGCTTCACGCTAAACCCTAAAAATAAGGAAAATAAGCAAAAAGAGAAACACAGAGAGAGAAAGATGTGTTTCAGCAAAAAACAAAGAAGACCTTTTTTATTAGGGAGTGTCCTCTTATATAATGAGGAGATTTCATATTTGCATAAATAAACATGATTAATTAATAAACCTAATTCAACCTTTTTCCATCTTCTCCACGCTACCCAGATCTCGTGAGGTGTTGAGCCCAACTATATTTAGAGATTCAAGGTAAATAATCAATATTTTTTAACGACATTTCCTACCATGCGATTGATATACAAAAAAAAATTCTTCCAAATCTTGAGTTTGTGTCTCTTTCTAGATGAATGTATATAATTCCACTACATTCTAAAAGTACAAATGTTTTAAATTACTATGTACTAAGGTTTTCACTAACATATGATTATCGACTATGTACTATGTATATTACTATGTACTAAGGGATTTACTAGATGATATTTCCCAAAGGGAACCACACAATAGTTTGGGATTCCTTATTCAAGCTAACAACAATGTAATCATTAAATGGCAAAGATGAAACGCCACATCACTTAAAATTTAGTGTTATCTAGTTTGATGCCACCTACAAGACTAGAATTTAAACTTATGAGTCAAATTGATAAAATAGAAGAACCAATAGCATGCTTTCTTCCTTACAATAGAATCACTCAACATATGTTACCATCATTACCACCATATCATGCCCATTACACTCTTTCAATACCTTGCAACATGACAAATTTGATATCCCTATCATTAATTTGATTAAGACACTAAATTTTTTAGGGTTTTGATATGTGGGATTGGATTGAATGAAGATTCCCTTCTTTCTTAATTATGCAATGATTCAATATCCTTATTTGATAGTCTACATGACAAATAAACTCCCCATGATGTCTTTTTAAATGACCACAACTCTTTTTCTGATCTTGTGCACGTTTTTCTGCACATTGCATAAAATGTGTTCAATTTCATGCAATAGTTCATTAGAGGAATTTTCAACTCAGAATGGGCCTTCTAAAAAAATTAATAAAATAATAGTTAAAATAATAAAATAATATTTATTAATTTTAGAGGATGCGGAATTTCTTTTTCAGGTATTTGTTGTTTTTGGGGAAGTGGGGTCCATCAAAAGTATGCCACGTGGGTACTCGTTGGATGCAGAATTTAATTCCGCATCCAACGAGCTCTCCCGATCGAAATTTGAGTAAAAACACATGGAGATATGTCGAAAATACAAACAAAAACGTAGTTTTTTTAATGATACCTATCCCCAAATTTACATTAAAAAAGTGTTTAAGGCCTATAGGGTATTTCAATTTTAAAGCAATTTCATTGGCTAACACGCGATGACATGGAATTTGCATTATAGTTAAAAGGCCCATTTTGAGTTGAAATTTCCTCTAATGCATCTCCTATCATAATGTGGTCCCAACTAGCTCACGTACTTCACTTTCTTCCATAAAAAAATTCAAATAGGCTAATCTTTAATGAAACTTGGTATCATTTATTATATGCAAATTCAACAAGGTGCAGATAGTCCTCCGAGTTAGTTGGTTTTCCATGACATACATCCTTAACATATCTTCGATGATTTGAATGGTATGCTCCATCGTCCCATCTGTTTATGAGTGATAACTAGTGCTGAAATTTTTTTTGGTCTCTAATTCTACGAACAAGGGTTTTCGAAAATTTGATGTCAATTTAACTTCTCGCTTGGAGATCACCATTTTTAGTACTATGTGTAATCTGTATATTTCCTTCAAAAATTTCTCTACAATATTCAAAACCCTATGAGTCTACTTTACAAGTATAAAATATGCAAATTTACACAACATAGCTAATACATCTTAATGAAAGGCATCTTTCAACTTCCTTTTATTCAACATTTAATTGATATGGTTATTTGTTATCTACGTCCATGTGTTCAACTAATTGATAGACAATTTCTTCTTCTTTGATCTCACATAGTGTTGAGCCCAACTATATTTAGAGATTCATGATAAATAATGAAGAGCTCTTAATGAGATAACCTACCATGTGCTTGATATACAAAAAATATTTCCCAAAGCTTCAATTTGTCTCTTTTTCTAGATGAATGTATATAATACCACTACATTCTAAATTTTGAAATTTTGTACATTACTATGAACTAGGATTATCAATAAAATATGATTATGGAAAATGTACTATGTAGACTACTATGTACTAAGGTTTTTACTAGAAGATATTTTCCAAAGTGACAGAGATAATAGTTGAGGCATCCTTATTTAAGCTAACAACAATACTATCATCAAATGAGAAAAATGAAACACCACATCCCTTAAAATTGTGTGTTACCTAATTTGAGGAGTCATTCTAGCAAAAAAAAACATATTTCACGATGCCACCTAAAAGACTAGGGTTTAAACTTATGAGTTCGAATTAATAAATTAAATAACCAATAGCATGTTGGTTCCTTACAATAGAATCACTCAACATATGTTTACTCTTTCAATACCTTGGAACAAGACAAATTAGTTCTTCCTATCATTAATTTTATTAACACTCTAAAGTTTTAGGGTTTTGACATATAAAATTGTGTTGTATAGAACTTCCTCTTCTTTTAAATAATTATTCATTTATTCAATATCATTGTTTGATAATCCATATAACATCTTAACTCAGTCAAAATGCATCTACCTTTAGTAGAATTATATGGCATTATAAGGAGCCTTCAGTTCATATATATATTTTTATTATTCATTTATTCAATATCATTGTTTCATAATCCATATGACATCTTAACTAAGTCAAAATGATTCTACCTTTACTAGAATTATATGGCATTATATGGAGACTTCAATTCATATATATATATATTTTCATTAAATTTAAGAATAACCACATCCTTCAATAAAGCATATGACCTTGTACAATTAAGGTCATAAAGTTTTAGGACTTTCAAAAAAACCTCAAATCTTATTACAAATATAATTACAAATTTATAAGTTACGAATAAAAATAATTTTCAGATGGCTTCCAGCCGACAAACTAAAAAATGGTACCACTAAATAACATATATATATATATATATATAAACTAAAACAATCAACAAGTCTTGAGGACAGGAGTTCGAGTTTGATCTTCGGCGCATAACAATCTTCAAATATTAGTTCGTTGGAGATTTTGTGATCAAATTCAGTAAGTGGTGCCCAACAAAACAATGACAAGAAGTGAAGAGAATAAGAATGCAGCTAGAGATGGGGAAGATAAATCCCCTCCTCAACCGGAAGCAAACGATTATGCAAGGAGAGATGAGTCTGAACCAGTAAGACCAATGATCGAAATGAGGGAATCCACCGCATCCCATGAAGAACCATAGACAACGAAGGCATTCAGGTTGATCCGATCGGATGCAGAGGAACGGAGAAACATAGCTGACGTGTTACGAAAGGGAGAACCATATAAAAACTTTGCGCGGAGACTTTTGGATTCCAAAGGGGAATTTAGTGAACAACAGGTAAACACGATTGTCAAGTAGGTCTATGGTATTGAATACAACAAGCATCCTTTTATATTTGAAGAGAAAATGCTCGGACGAATGCTCAATTCTAATAAATGGAAAAGGACCCGTGTACATGAGATAGTCAATGGTAGGCCATATCCTTATGAAGCAAAGGAACCCAGAACGATTACTCGGAAAAACTATAACATTGAAAGTAGCACCCAGCGCTCTGCATCGAATCCCTGCAATACAGGTAAGCAGATTATAACCCTCCCTTCGAAGGAAAAATATGGTTATCTGCCACACTTTCACCAGGGACTAGACAGTTCTATGCTTGGGTTTTTTGGGAATAGTGAAGAAATCGAAGACTTTTTAGTTGGGGGTAAGGGAAACCTGCAAGGAATCCATAGTGAAGGGTGTTTTGATCTTGATGCTTGTAGTTCTGGAAAAACAAATGAGAACGATGTTGATTCTCATCCCAGTGCTTGTAGCTCGGGCAAAACCCATGACAAAGAAATCGATACCTCAGTCTCGTCCCCGGGGCATAGCTCTCTTCATAAAAAAGAAGAAGTTATTCTCGTTATGGGATGTTGATATTTATAAAGAGGAATTTCCAAATAGTGATGAGGATACGCAGTGAGGATGTACAATGTTCGAAGAGGCATGTGTCAAAGTTAAATTTTTGTATCCTTTACTGGTTGAATTAGGTGAAACCAACTAGCAAGATGTAAACAGGTGAACCTAGATTTCTAATTAAAATATTTGGTCTTATATTAAATCCATATATTTGCATCTTTTAGCTTAAGCAGTTTTTCGTAAGTTTTAGAAGATTGTACAGAAGAAGCATTAGATTTTTAATGTTAAGAATTGTTGTTAGGATTCAACCACCACGTTGAAGCAAAACTGTCCATTTGCAACGCAAAACACTCAAATACATATGAATTCTCTTATTATTCTGAATATCTTTGGTACTACTTGTAGGTACATTCATCAATCATCTTCATTTATTAATTATTCTATAATTCAATAAAATAGATTTCACAAAATTCAGTAAAAAATTTGTAAGCTAAACCTTTGAAAAAAAATCTTTTTAAAAAATAAGATAAATCGTTAATAGCATAGGATAAGATAAATAATTCTTTTTTAAAAATAAGATAAATAATTTTAGTTTTATACTTTATATTTTCATATATATATATATATGTATGTATGTATGTATATATATATATATACAATAAACATATTTGTTTAATTATTGACAAATACATTAACAAAAATAATTCAATTACTATTTATCCAAGGTTTTACCATACAACCTCTTATTGTGAGAAGTAACTTTTTCATTTTTGTTGGTGGGTTAATATGATGCATTTATGACAACCTTCTCTTTGACCGCTTTGCCTCCTTGGGAATTTTCAAACACTAAGAGCTTAGTTGTAACTTCCACAAATTCTTTAATGTAAATTCTCCTTAAAGATGGGGTAACAAAAGCTTCTTTCTATTTTCTTTTCATTAAAGATTTTCATAATTTTAAAAGAACTTAATCTTTTAAACAAGTCCTTCATCTATCTAATAAGATTTTAAACTTAACATGAGTTTTCGTAACTATAGGAAAGAGAATGTATACTTATTGTAATAGTTGCTTTCCATAATTCTATTAATGTGTACTTTAAGTAAATTCCTAAAGAAATTTAAATCCAATATCCATCACTTTGTTAAACTAGTAAACTAGCCTCATAAAGAAAGATCATGATGCATAAAAAGAATCATTCTTTTAACATCATCAATTACGGCATATAAGATCCTATTTAATGGTCGAAATCCTGTACAAATCAACATCAATATAAAACACAAGTATTAAAAATGGACATAAGGTATTGAATCCTTTAACCATATGCATGGGATTATTTTCATAAACCAATGAACCAATAAGAATAATTTATAATAAGCATTTATGTGCATCATACAAGCATTAGATACCATCATGAAATTTAGAGCAAACAAACATAAACTATATATCAAAGGAGAGACATCATATATGTGGTTCACCTCATCCATGAGGCTACATTCACCAAAGCTTGTAGTCTTTATATTATTTTTTTTCAAGAGAATATTTACATTTTTGTGGCACATCCATTACCACTCTCTTCCACCGAGAAGACTTGCCAACTACTAATTCCTTTTTGTAAGGATTTCCTACTGGTATATTCCCAATATACAAAACTATTCAAATGTATAGATATGGAGTGGCTTCCTCATATATATATATCCTTTCATAAAAGATATAATAACAAACCTTTTCACTTAGTGATAAACTAGTACGCTCTTATTTTTTAAGAGTTAGAATTCGATGGACAGCGTTTATTCCCTTTCTTACCATACTAAAAGATATCACACACATTGATTGATTATAAATAATCGTATACTAATTTCCTTTTGAACCATGAATAAAATGTATAATAAACATTTAATTAAACAAAAAAAAGGAAACCATCTTTTCCTCTTCTAGTCTTTACACCAAAACTAGCAAATATGTAACATCTGCCTCCCACCTTGAAAACCTAAGAGTAACTACAACTCGTAAAATACAATTAATTCATAGAGAGGTCTATGAGGAATAGAAAACCCCCACCACAATGAGGTTACTCCCACCGTAGGTCAATCAAAGGTATTGGAAGGAAAATGATATATGTATATTATATGCAGAACATATATATAATGTTACATATAATAATGCAACATTATATGTTTTGAAACCAATCTAATATATATACTATATGTAGAACATCCTATATAATAGTGGAGATTATATAGTGAAATAAATTATATATATATATATATTGTTACATATAATAATGCAGCACTATGGTGAAACAAATCTCATATAAATGTATGTATATAAGTTAGTGGAGATCATAGTGAAAAAAATTACATATATATATATATATATATATATGAAGAACATCATAAATGATAGTAAAAGGAATTTCATATATAAATATTATGTAAAAGAAAACATTATATTTATGGTGGATACTAACATATGCTTATTAATTTACCCTCGTTTATAGCATTTAATTATGGAGGCGTTATTGAAATGCCTCGATTTGTATCGATTTTTAAGGAGGCGATATTGCATTACCTTGATTTATGCGAGTTAATTGTGGAGGCGTTATTGAAGTGCCGAGATTCATATTAACTTTGACAATGGCTTATTGAGGAGCCATTACCTAATTTATAGGACGATTTATAGTCATTGATTTTAAACTGATAGACATTGATCATAATTAACCTATTTTATGGTCGCCCATTGTGGAGGCATTGCCACTGTTGCAGAACCATTGATTATGGAAGCTGGGTTTACCAAAGCTTATTTATAGGGTGTGGAAACATGGTTTTGGGGGGGAAGGAAAAAGTACTCTGCATTTTGTTTTTCTCTTTGGAGTAATATATTCACTTTGAAGAGGACGATCTCTGTGTTTATAGAGAACAACCTCTGTGTTTTGATGAGGGGAAAAGAAGGGATTTGAGTTTGTACTTGGATAAAATAGGTAGTTCCCCGGGGAACGACATGGGAAGAATCACAACGAATGGAAGGACAATCCTATTGGAGAATTCACTGCTATTAAACCCTCATATTGATTGGGCTAGGTAAATCGTTGTTTGTGATTATCATTTGAATTTTTCTTTAGATATGGAAAAAAAAATCGTTGAAATGAAATATTGTTTGAAAGGTTGTATTTGGTAAAACATATTTTTTGGTTATCTTACCAACTCTTTTTAGAGCCAGAGAAGGTTGATATAGTTCGATCTCGTGGTTGTAATTCCCATTTAACCTTGAGGAATCGCTGATAATAAAGTGTAGATGCAAGCTATCTAGCCTCGGTTTGCTAAAACGTTGTTGTGGTTTACCTTTGAACTATATTAGGTATGGAGGAATTGTTGATAATAATATGACGTGAATGTATATGGTCTCGATCTGGTAAACTATGCTAGGGTATATAAACTGGAATTATTCTAGAACTTGGAAGTGCAATATCGTTCGATTTTTGTCCTTATTTTTATCTTTGAGTGATATTTTATTTAAACTCCATATCGCATTTTACCTTGATCTAGTTTTGATCGGTCGTATATGTATAGAATACGAGATTCAAATCCAATCTATAGGTGTGTTCTAATTTGGGATCCAATCTATATTTTTTATTGTTGATTTTCTTATTAAATATGGAGATATGTTTCCTTTGTTGGCTTGGATCTAGCAGATCCAATAATGATCCACCTCTCCATATCCGTGCCTTCCTTGTTCACCTTGAACCAATAGATTTGATAGAGATCCACATCTTTGTTTAGACATTCGGCTCTCCTCCACTATTTCGGTGGGATGGATGGAAATTTTGGATGGTCGTATTTCCCTGAATGTGAGGTTAAAGTATTTGGGAAAATCCACAGGCTCTAGTTCACCTTTGTTGCTTTGCAGTTTTCCAATTGGCTATCAAGTATGCTGTGAAGATACAAATATCTTAGATAGTTTCAAGGTTTTATTCTAATTTTGGCCTCTTATGCTAGACTATTAGGGTCTACTTTAATGTTTAAAACACTCACGGGCAGTATTTGTGATTCTTAGAGTAGCATTGTCATGTCCATTATATTTTATCATAGACTGCCAAGCCATGTGAATCTATTGCCTATTTCACACAACGTTCCTACAAACATGTGCAAATAGTTTCCTCTTAATTTCTTATTTGTTTGCAGTTCTTGAATTTAATTCGTTGGCCTAGGATCTTATTGAAAATTGCATTAGCTGACTTAAATTCTTGCATGTTAAACAATGGATGTGGATATGGATATGTAGTTCCTGCTTTCTGTTTTGTTATTGCAGACTTGGTAATTTTAGTTTCTCATGTGTCTCGGTTTCATTACTGACCTGAATCAAGCATACCCACGCCTTGGACTAAGTTTGGGTACGTGGAGAATATAATGGTATGGATATAAGAATATCCATGCCCTCAAATAATTTATTTATATCATGAGATTATGAGAGGAGGGAACCTTGCAACAATGGAGAAGAGTAAGTCGAAAGAACTTCTCAGGGGAGACTTTGGCAAAGGATGTGCCACGAATTGTAAGTTTGCTCTTGATAAATTAATAAAAACAAAATTTGGTGGATCTAGCCTCATGGATGAGGTGAACCATGTAATATAGTGTCTCTCTTAGTGTTGTATGTGTTATATGTGTGATGTTGGTTTATACTCCTTGTTAAATGGCAGCTTTATACTCATTTTGATAGTAGAATTTATGATCTGAATGATGGTCATATAAATTTCTTATGATAGGCTATTTTATTGAAACAATGGTTCATGAAAGAGAATATAATCATATAGTTAAAATTATACATTTTGCTTCATGGAGGACGTCACTTCGATAGTGAAATGTTCCATTGTCTTTGTCTAAATGTTTACGATGTCAATATCTGGATATACAAATAAGTGATTAACAATTGTAAGATCTTATTACCATATAATAGTTTTACCCTTATACCAGTACAGTCTCTTAAGATGCTAACATGGTTCACCTGATTTTAATATAGTAAAAGATAAATTCTACCCCTTTTTCTGATACAGTAGTTGGAGGAATCTTAACTCTGTTACATTATCATACTGGCCTCTGGTTGATTATGTAAGGTAACTCCATGATTATATGAATATCTATGAGAAAGAAAAATGTATGATACATCATTATGATGTAGGATGTATACCCTTCAAGGTGGAAATTATAAATAAAGAGTTTAGCTAACCCTTGGTGGACGTAACCACAAGATTGGGTTGAACCACGCACATTGTGTTGTCCTCATGTGCTTTGATGTGGATTATTTTGTGTTCTCAATGTAATTACCTTAGGTGTTTTTATGTATCTGATCTTATTTACGTCCCTCTTAGCATCTCAATCATCATCCCAATTAGCATCCCTTTTTAAAAGTTGGTGCTATTTTGGACGTTAATTAGCATCCCAATTAACATCCAAATTAGCATCCCAATTAGCATCCCCATTAGAATCCCAATTAGCGTTCCAATTAGAATCCTGATTAGCATCCCAATTAGCATCGGTTTATAAAAGTTGGCATTATTTTGGATGCTAATTAGAATCCCAATTAACGTCCCAATTAGCGTCCCAATTGGCATCCCAATTAGAATCCCAATTAGCGTCCCAATTAGCATCCCAAATATCATCCGTATTTAAAAGTTGGTGCTATTTTGGACGATAATTAGCATCCCAATTAACGTCCCAATTAGCTTCCCAATTAGAATCCCAATTAGCATCCCAATTAGCGTCCACAAAAGCATCCCATATAACGCCAATAATAGCCTCCAAAAAAATGACCTGAATAACATAGCACCATATATGAATCTAGGGTTAGCGACATTAATTGCGCCATGAATTTACACAAGAAAAACATTCAACATAGATCCAAGTATAGAGCCAAGAAATGCTAGACCTGGAGTTTATTTTCTAAACACTAAGTATTGCTGCTGAGATGATTTTCTAAACGCTAGTACTCTTGTTGAGTTCAACTCCCTTAAAATATAAGGTTTGGCAATAACTGTCAACTGATATTCTACCTGAAATTTGGGGATATATGCCCCACTATTTCCATAAATCTGGATATGATTTCTTGGAATCCTATATCTTTGAAGTGTTCAATATATGACCCAAATATGCTTTGACATCCTATACTTTGATATTTGTCCCTCCTTTGTCCCTCCTTTGAATACCACCTGTTAAATGATAGCCTATAAATGAACGATTTGATGCCCTTGAGTATGGGGTTGATATTTATTGTTGATATTCAAAATATGGGATTTGAATGCTGGTAATGTGGACCTGCTACTTTGCTGGATGGAGGATTCGACACCATAGAGTCCCAATGATATTTCCTTCTCCAAACATCTGTAAATATCCATTACTAATATTACTCTTGATTACGAGATATTTTGTAATATACTCTATAACCTGTTCACAGTATTACATTTTTAAATATGCCACGAATTTTAAGAGCCACTACTATGACAAAGGAATTTGCTTTGTTCATATCATTACTAAGAGCTGGTAGAGAATTCAACGTTCCAACACATAGGTATTGATAGGCTAACTATGCAAGTGGAAAAATATCAAATGTATTTTTGATAACCATTCAATAAGGAATCGATTCCAATAGGATGGTTTCATATGTGAGAAGTAGAACTCTTGCATATTTCTTAACTATTAGAAAATTCCATTTCAAAGCTCCTCTTTCAGGTGTAGGATGCAAGAAATTCAACTCTATATTTTCACCTTCAAGTCTTCTCTAGCCTTCAATGACCCTAAGGTCATTTATACAGGTCTAAAATACAAGACCCCAACCCTTTATTGAGATTTCCATTTCAGGCAGTTTTCCCAATAGCTTCCAAATATGGTATCCTTGTTAT